>OY744522.1:96682699-96777699 GCA_963556195.1 Sepiola atlantica | reverse complement strand
ATCTGCAGAAAAACTTCTTAAAGCTATCTTATTTTAAATTATTTGAATAAACAAACATTTCCAAACACAGTTATATACGCATACACACTAATACACCAATAATATATCTCAACAAGTCGATAATGATGTGTCCATAACAGATACTATAATAAATACTTATGAAGGGGGTCTAAGGGAAATAATAATCTAGTCGTATTCAATTTAGTACCTCCACCGTTACATATCTAGAGGTCCATCGGATTCCGAGTCATTGGTTTTTTAAAATTTACATTTATATCTGCATTTGTCTATTAGTTCCTCACGTTTATTTAAGAGATTATTGTGTTCATATTTCAGGATTCTTATTTTTTCCTCCAAACATAAATTGCATATTTGCCTAAATCCATTTGGAACATCAGAATAACTTAGGATTGACCAAGAGACCACTGGGAACCGGTTATCAATGTTTAGTAGCCACCATGGTTTCGCTAACTCCGTTTTGTTCTTACGTTCTGGGTTATTAAAAAAATGTTTGTGGTCATGAAAACGCTGTTTCCAGTTTCCCGCGGAAATGCCGATGTAAACTTTCTTATCCATATTGTTATCTTCCGGATAAATAGTGGCCTTATAAACCACGCACTCAACTTTGCAGTTACCGTCTAGTGGGCAATTATTTTTCACTTGACAATTACATTTATCTACTGTAGCCTAATTTTTATTAGAATTGTTTAGTAATTTACGATTATGGGTGCTGATTATTGTATCAATGTTTTTGGTACAAGAGTAAATAATTTTAATGGTTTTTCTGTTAAATATCTTACTAAGTGGAATGTTCATGTTAACATGCTTGTCTAGTAGGTTCAAGAATACTTTACCGATGTTGATGTTAGATAGTTGGCAGCAAGGAGGATGGAACCATATTATTTTCCGGCCTCTATTCCTGGATTTATTTTTATCTTCTTTCCCGGTATATTCGAGTATTTCACAGTATCCACTTTTATCTAGCGCTCTATTGTATAAATATTTATTTGTTTCAAAAAATTTCTTGTTAGCCGATAGTTTATTAATTCTAGTACTAATCGTTTTAGGTATTTGTTTAATTATGCACTTCGGGTGGTTAGATCTAGTATTGATATAAGATGGTTTGTGATTATCTTTATTGAAGGGTTTGTATATCCCATTTTTTTAAGTCTAGGGTAATATCTAGATAATTATTTTTGTTTACAATTTGGGGTTATATCTATTTTCAATCCAAGGTATTTGAAAGCTCTTATTAATGGTGTATGTATTTAAGATACCAGGGGGCCGTCACTATTAGAGATAACAATTAGTCCATCATATCTGTATAACCCCACTAAATTAGGCTCTACAAGTGTAAATGTAATCATTTCCTTTCAGTCTCAAAAATGTAATTGTCTGGATTAGATGCTTCAAAAAAGAACATGGTTGAAATAAATAATTGCATCGATAATTATGTAATTTCGTGTTTTTATATTATATTATATATATATATATATATATATATATATATATATATATATATATATATTGTGTGTGTATTTAGGCAGCATTTATTTAAACATCATTAAAAATTACATAATTCGTCTGTTTAATTATACTATTGTTTATTTTTTCAATTTTTTTCTGGTGTTTGTTTGTATTAAATAATTTAAAAAATAAATGTCCCATAGGTATGACGAACGTTTTCGATTTTTTGTCGAATCATACTTAGGTATCAAAAGCAAGTGAACAAAATGCTGGAAATAGTAGAGAATTTAAAAAAGACGACGGAGAAACGTGCAGACAACATATTCCTATTGTTCTAGGAAAGACGTTGACGATTTAAATTCAGCCACGCCCAAGTAGTAGCACAGAATAAAATAGCAGTATGTTTCTACTGGTCTCATACGTGATGTTATTGTGTTTTTATGTAGAAAGCTATCATAATTTTATTTTCTAAAATAATTTTCGGAATCTATTATTTTAGTGTTATTAACTAGAATTTGTCTTAAATAAGAGGGAGGGCAGTTATGTTTTTATAGCTGTTGGTAAATTGACTAACAGTTTACATATGCATGGTAAGACGAGAGGATAGGGTAGTGCTTGTAAAACCAATGTAGCTATTAGCTTTATGATTATCATGAGAGTTACATTCTCCAAAAGGTGAATTAATTTTGTTAAATGTTTGTATATATATATATATATATATATATATATATATATATATATATATATATATATATATATATATATATATATATATATAATGGGTCTGTTGGGGGTGCGTGTGTATACATGCATATATTTATATATGTATACATGTATATATATATATATATATATATATATATATATATATAGAGAGAGAGAGAGAGAGAGAGAGAGAGAGAGAGAGAACGAGAAGGATGTGTCATAGCATGTTATCCTGATTAAACAGTATATGGCGCATATAAAAATGTAATGACATTTGATTAGGCCAAACTCGACATCTTCAAACATAACCAGGAATGTAATTGGGTTTTGGGGTATTTTTTGTGTTAAATTGAATTTATTAGAACGTTAAATTTGAAGTAATGACATATTCTGCATTAGCGCTCTGTGAGATTGGCATATTCATTTTGATCCCAGCATTGATATGTTTATTTATTATTGATTAAGATTAAAACAGTTGTTTTCATTTATATATATATATATATATATATATATATATATATATATATATATATATATATATATGCAAACATAAAACTTTTTTTTGTTTTATTCAATTTTTCTGATGGTCTCTTTTTTATTAAAATTTAAAAAATGTTTTATAGGTTTCACGAACGTTTTCGACACTTAGTCGAATTATCCTCAGGTGTTAAAATAAAATTAACAAAAAAGCCGGAGAAGAAAAAAGAACTTTTTAAAAGACGGTGGGGAAACGCGCAAATAACGTTTTTCGCGTTATTTCAGGTAGTCGTTGACGATTTAAATCACAGAATAACATCGCATTCCGTTATGACTTATACAATGTTACCACTGGCTAGATGTGTGATGTTTTTAATTTTGGATTTTTGTGTTTTGATGTAGACAGCTTCCAGTATTTTTAATTGTTTTAATTGGTTTCGGAATGTATAATGTTAATGCTATTTACTAGAAGTTGTCTTAAATCAGAGGTGAATTTCACTTCCTAATTTTGAATTAATTTTTAATATTTGATTTAATTTATTTTTTTATAAATTTGAGGGAAGAAAAACTGGTCGTTATCGATAATAAAATTACAATAATAATAATAATAATAATAATAATAATAATAATAATAATAATAGCAATACGAAAATATTCCAATATTTACTAAAATTTAGTAAAAATTAACTAAAGTTAACTGACATAATATAAGGATGGTAATAGCAATAACAATAATAATAGTTATAATGATAATAATAATAATCCTAATAATACTTTTAGTATTTATAATCAAAATAAGAGGTGATGAATAAATTAATACTAGTACTAGTAACAATACGATATAATAAATACAATAAGTTAATTATAATCGTAATAATAGTTTTCATAGTTATAATAACAATAATGGTGATAAAAATAAATTATAGTGGAATAAATATACTATGAAGAAAGTGACAAAATTAATAATAATATTAGCGTAGATGGTAATAATAATAATAATAATGATAGTAATAATAGTAATAATAATAGTAATAATAGTAATAATCATAGTAATAATAGTAATGATAATACTAATATTAATAACTATCCTGATTAATCATAATATTAATGGTATTATTGGTATTAATAACCACATTAATAAGGTATCGTAATTATAATAGTAATAACAATAGAGTAATTTAGTGTAACGATTTTACTGACAATAATATTATATATAATATGATAATGTATAATAAGTGGCTTAATATGTTATATTTTGGTGGTTGAATAGATTTTCTCTATTTTTATCTATATCAGGCTCCCGTGTGTTGTCGTGTGTTAGGGGGTAAATATTGCACGGAGGAGATTATTTATTCTAGGGAATTTTGTAGAGACTCTTGATGAAGATACTGACATCAAAGACCTTGACGAACGAGTACAATATAAATACCTTGGCATAGAAGAAAACGACTCAATTCAACATTCCTAGACTAGAAAAAAATTGGCAGAGAATATATACGCCGTGTTAGAAAACTTTGCAAAACACAGCTGACAAACAAAAACAAAGTTACTGCCATTAACCAATTAGCTATGCCAGTGATAACATACATTTTTGGAATTATTTATTGGCCACATTAATACCAGTAATTATATGAGCAACAGGGCTAATTAAACAGAATTCAACAAAACTATCTTACAAATATACCCAGTAAACCGAGTGCAATGGATATACTAACTATTGCACTTAAATGGCGGTTAGAATCTTTAAAAAGATATCTCGGCTAGAGTGTCTGAACTGGCTGTTGAATGTCTGGCATTCGTTAGGATGCCTCATCCCCAGCAAATACAAAGAGATAAGAAAATTAAAAAACAGAGAACTCTCCTATATAGCATATGGCAGACAAGCAGAGCATCCAGGCTTTGCCCGGAGCCAGGAAAATACAAAATATAAATATAAATAGAATGCCTTACATTTTTATCTATCTTCCTCTCTCTTTCTCTTGTCAATTTTTATCGTTCTTTCTTTCTCATTTATTACTGCACAAGAACCCTTAAATAATCTTTAATATGTGAGCTAAACTGCACAATCATTTCGAAAAGAATTATTCTTATGTGAGCATTACTTTACAAGCACCACGAAAACAATTTTTACTATGTGACCTAAAATACATAAGCACCTCAAAAAACGCTTTTCGTATGTTAGCTTAACTGCAGCAGCACCCGGAAAAGCGTTTATCATATGTAAGCAAAACAGTACAAGCACCCCGAAAAGCAGTTATCGTAGGTGGCCTGAACTACAAGATACCCCGAAAAGCGTTTGTTTATGTATGTAATTTAAACTGCACAACTATCTTAATAAGCGTTTGTACTATGTGACCGAAATCGCACATGAACCACGGAAAGCGTTTTTACTGTGGCCGTAACTGTACGTAAACCCCGAAAAAATAATTTTATATGTGACAAAAATAGTACCAGCACCCGTAAAAGTGTTGTTCATATGTAACCGAAATCAAAAAAGCACTCAGAAAAGCAATATTCATGTTACTTTTACAGCAGAAGCACCACGAATAGCATTTTAAATATGTACCCTGAACACAAGAACAAATCATTTTTTTAAAATAAGACCTAAACTGCACAAGAATCCGAAAAAGTGTTTCCATGTGTTTTTTTAAACTGCAAAAGCACACCGAAAAGCTTTTTCCATAGGTGACCTACACTAAACAAGCTATCCAAAGAGTGTTTTTAATATGTGATCAAAACTTCATGAGCGCCCTTAAAAGCCTCATCCATATATGACTAAACTGCACAAGACCCGGAAATGCGTTTTTCATGTGTGCCTTTAACTGAACACGCACTCAGAAAAACGTTTTCGTATGTGATCTAAACTGCACAAAAACCTTAAAAAGCGTTTTTCATGTGACTTAATCCGCGGAAAGACCCTGAAAAACGTTTTTCATATATGATCTGCAGTAGAACCAGGAAAATATTTTTGTAAAGTAAACCTGAACAGCACAAGAACCCCGAAACGGATTTTTAATATGTGACTTAACTGCATAGCACCCAGAAAAGCGTTTTTTATACGTGACTTAAACTGCATAAATCTTCGAAAAGTGTTTTCTATATGATAATTCAAATTTAAATCACTTCGAAAAGCGTTGTTTACGTTACGTAAACAAAACACCCTAACGAAAAAGCGTTTTATATGACGAAAATAACACCAGCAGCCTGCAATGCAGTTTTTATAGGTTACGTAAACTGCACACGCCCGCATAAAATAGTTTTTGCATGAGACTTAAACTGCACAAGCAACTCGAAAAGTGTGTTGTATATATTAATTTAAATGCCCAAGTACCCCAAACACAGAAAAGCTGTTTTTCTAAGTGACCTAAACTGCACAAGTACCCCGTAAAACCTTCTTAATATGTGACTTGGACTGCACAAGCACCCGGAAAGCGTTTTTCATATGTGATATATACTACAAAAGCACCCGAAAAGCGTTTTTCATATGTGATATATACTACAAAAGCAGTCGGAAAGTGTCTCTTATATGTGACTACAACTGACCAAGCTCCCCGTTTATAATGTGTAAGTTTAACTGTACAAGTACTCCGAAAAGCGGTTTTCATGTGACCTAAACTGCACAAGCATCTAGAAAACGTTATTCATTAAACCTGAACTATAAAACTACCCCAAAAATTATTGTACACACACAAATGCGTTTTCAATATGCGACCTAAATTGCACAAGTACCACGAACAGGTCATTGTATATCTGGTCCAAACTGCAAAAGTATACTGCAAAACGTTCTTCATAATGAAATAAAACGGTACACGCCCCACAAAATCGTTTTTAATATGCACCTTAAACTGCAGAAGAACACCGAAAAGCGTGTTTCATATGTTACTTGAACTGCATAATCATTCGAAAAGTTTTCTTCATGTGACCTTTATTTTACAAGCGTATCGAAAAGCATTTTCATGTGACATCTACTGCACACGCACCATGAAATCCGTTTTTATGTGGAATAAACTACAAGCAGCCAGAAAGGCGTTAAACATATGTCACCTAAACTGGTTAAGGACCCTTAAAAGCGTTTTAATGTGACCTAAACTGACCACGTTCCCGTAAAACATTTTCAATATATGATTTCAATTTCCCAAACACACCGAAAAGCGTTTTTTATGTTTCCTAAACTCAACAAGCGCAATGAAATGCTTCTTATCGTGAGCGAAAGTGCACAAGCGTAACGTAACTTAAACTGAACACGAACCCTGAAAAGCGTTTTACTATGAAAAACTGAACTGCACAATAAACCTGAACATTTTTTCTAGGTGACCTAAACTTCACATGCACTCCGAAACCTTTTTAATATGTAAGCTGACCTGCACAATGTGACTTACTGCTTAAGCACCCCGAAAAACGTTTTTCATATGTGACTTTAACTGCAAAAGCATCCCGATGACCGTTTATTATGTTACGTAACATTTACAATACATCTGAAAAGCATTATACATGTGTGACCAACACTTCTCAAGCACACCGAAAAGCGTTTTCCACACGTGACTTTAACTGCGCAAACAAACGTATAGCGTTTTCATTAAGTGAACTAAACTTCCAAACAACAGCGAAACGCTTTAAGAAACATTAAGATTTGACATACTGTGCCTTTTACATATTTGACTTAAACTGTAAAAGTTCCCGAAAAAGCATTTCTACATATGTGACCTTAACTTAAGAACACCCCGTAAAGCGTTTTTCATGTAACCTAAACTGCACAAGCACTTTAAAACGCGTTTTTTTATGTGACCTAAATTTCAAAAACACCCCGAAATGCGTTGTTCATACCTTGTTTAAACTGCACAAGCACACTCAAAAGCGTATTGCATATATTTCCTAAACTGTACAATAAACTCGACAAGCGTTTTTGTATATGACCTAAACTGCACAAATACCCTGAAGAGATGTTTTCACATGTGAGCTAAGCTACACAAGTACACTTAAAAGCGTTGTTAAGATGTCACCTAAACTGCAATAGTACCTCGAAAAAACCTTTTACATGTCACTTAAACAGCAAAACATCTAGAAAAGCGTTTTTCGTATGTGACCGAAACTGCACAAAAACCCGAAAAGCGTTTTTACTAAGTTTGTAGTACAGTTCAGTTCACTTGAACTGAACTGTACTACAAACCGGAAAATTGTTTTTTTCATGTTATTTCAACTGCACTTACATCCCGAAACGTTTTTATATGTAAGCTTGACTGCACTATGTGGCTTACTGCCTAAGCACACCGAAAAGCGTTTTTAAATATGTGACCGTAACTTCAGCAACACCCCAAACTGCGTTTTTCATATGTGACCGTAACTTCACAAGCATTCTAAAAACCGTTTACTATGTGAGCGAAACTATGCAATAATCCTGAAAAGCTTTATACACGTGTGACCAACACTTGACACGCACACCAAAAAGCGTTTTCCATGTGACATAAACTGCAAAAGTATCCTGACAAACATTTTTCATACGTGAAGTTAACGGCAAAAGTACATCAAAACGCTTTAAGATACGTTTTAAAGATGTGAAATACTGCAGACGTATCCTTAAAAGCGTTATAAATATGTGAGTGAAACTGCACAAGCACTCCATAAAGCTTCATTTTATGTGACCTACTCCAAAAAGCGTTTTTCATATATTGCATAAACTGCACAAGCACACTAAAAAGCGTTTTTTGATATGTGACTTAAATTACCCAAACAAACCGAACAGCGTATTACATGTTTCCTAAACTACAATTTGCTTGAAAAGAGTTTCTTGTGTGTGACGTACACTGCAAAAAAAACTTGAACATATGTTTCATGTGTGAGCTAAGCTAGACAGGAACACCTAAAAGCGTTTGTATATATTACCATAACTACAAAAGTACCCCCCAAAACATTTTACCTGTCACCTAAACAGCACAAGCATCCCGAAAAGATTTTTCTATATGCGACCTAAACTGCACAAGAACGCCGGAAAGCGTTTTTCATGTGAGCTAAACTGCTGTAGCACACAAAGAAGCGTTTGTAATATGTCACTTAAACTGCACACGAACCCCGAAAAGCGTTTTTTATATGTGACGTAAACAGCAATAGCAGCTTAATATATATATATATATATATATATATATATATATATATATATATATATATATATATATATATATATATATATATGTGTGTGTGTGTGTCTGTGAACTGTCGAAGTACCCGAAAAAAAATTTTCATATGTGACCTAAACTGCACAAGCACCCCGAACAGCGTACGTAATATCTGATATTAATTTCAAAATAACCCTAAAAAGCGTTTTGCATAATTAAAATACACGATCCCCGAAAATCATTGTTTATATGCGAGCTAAACTGCAGAGGAACCCCGAAAAGCGTTTTTCATGTGTGACCTAAACTGCATAATAATTCGAAAAGTATTATTCATGTGACCTCTAACGTGCAAGCGCTTCAAAAAGCATTTTCATGTGACATTCACTGCACACGAACTTTGAAAAGCGTTTTTATATGATATAAACTACATGGAGCGGGAAAATCGTTCATAATATGTGACTTAAACTGTTCAATGACCCTTGAAAGCGTTTTAATGTGACCTAAACTGACCAGGTCCCCAGATAAACGTTTTCAATATGTCACCTAAACTGCACAATTACACCCAAAAGCGTTTGTCATGTTACTTAAAATTAACAATCATCATGAAAAGCTTGTTATCGTGAGCAAAACTGCACAATCACCACGTAAAGCGTTGGTTCATCATGTGACCGAAACTGAACAAGATCCCCGAAAAACGTTTTTACTAAGAAAACCGAACTGCTAATGAACCGAAAAAGTATTTTTCCTGTGACTTAAACTGCACAAACACCCGAAACCGTTTTTATAAGACTTAAACTATACATAACTCCGAAAAAGCGTTATACATGTGTGCCCAAAACTTCACAAGCCACCGAAAAGCGTTTTTCATATGTGACCTAAACTGCACAAGCACCCGAAAAACGTTTCTCGTATGTAATCTAAACGGCAAAAGTACCACCAAACGCTTTACGAAACGTGTTTAGTATGTGACATACTGCAAACATATCCTGAATAGTGTTTGTCATATGTGACCTAAACTGTTAAAGATCCCTGAAAAGCGTCTCACATATGTGACCTAAACTGCAGAATATTCCCGAAGAGCGTTTTTCGTGTGACCTAAACTGCACAAGCACTCCAAAAAGCGGTTTATATATGATTTAAACTTCACAAATACACGAATTGCCTTATTTTATATGACCTAAACTGCACAAACACTCCGAAAAGCGTTTTTAATATGTGACTTAAACTGCCCAAACACACCGAGAAGCAGATTGCATATATTACCGTAACTGTACAATTACCTCAGAAAGCGTTTTTCGCATGTGACCCAAACTACACAATCAAATTAAAATACTTTGCTAATCTACACAAGATGTGTCCTAACTGCAAAAGTAGTCCCAAAAAAACTTTTACATGTCACCTAAACAGCACCAGCACCCCGAAAAGAGGTTTTCATGTCACGTAAACTGCACAAGCACCCCGAACAGCGTATTGCATATATTATCTAAACTGCAAAAGCACCCCGAATAGCGTTTCTTAAAATTAAATTATACTGTACAAGCACCCCGGAAACTGGTGTTTTATTTGCGACCTAAACATGCAAATAACCCCAAAAAGCATTTTTCATATGTGACATAAATTACATAATCATTCAAAAAGTGTTTTTTCATGTTACCTCTATTTTATAAGCTCCTCAAGGAGAATATACATGTGACTTCAACTGCATAAGCACCATGAAAAGCAGTTTTATGTAACATAGACTAGAAGAAGCCTTAAAAGCGTGTATCATATGTAGCTTGCACTTTTCAAGTACTTTAACTATACGTCCTCCGAAAAACGTTTACACTATGTGACCTAAAATGCACAACCACACCGAAAAGTGTTTGTCATGTTTCCTAAACTCAAAAAGCACCACGAAGAGCTTGTTAAGGGCTTCCCAGATTCTAGAAATCTACTTTAATAGCTTATTTTCTTGAACTGCCAACCTTCCGGATATTTTTTTCTCTCACTGTACCAATATGCAGAGATTTAAGTATAATGTAAACAACTATCTTGAACTACTCCCCATTTAAGATGCTCTGTAGAAATGTCGCCTAATTCACAGAAGACAATGACCTATAAGTGGCAATGTTTGGAGTTTATAAATATTGAAAGAATAGTAAAAAACATCGAATACAAAGGAGGAAGACGCATTCGAATAGAAGGTGAAAGGTAGAGATATGTATGTGTATGGTAGGGGTAGAGAGATAGGTTTGCCTATGGTAGGGGTACAGATATATGTATGCGTATGATAGGGGTACAGCAAACTTCATAATCAGACGGACGACATGTGAATTCATGCAAAATCTATGCACTTATATAGCTGTCGATTACATAAATACGGCAAGGCACAGTTCGTATATCTGAATTTTAAATAGCCACACACATCTATCGACCGTCCTAAGTACACAGATGCATGTCGATTTCCGGATTATATTATCTCACTGAATTAATTTTTGTTGTTTATATACGAACTGACACCCTTCACTTGAGTGCATTCATCTTATCACTACTGCAAGATGTGTCTGTAATTTCTTTACTCTGAATTAATAATATCATATGGGTTAGTACTAGAGCTTCGAGTATTGGGTGGGTACCATACTGATATATACAGAATTAAAATATAATCAAGATAATCTTATACAGTAGAACAGAAATTATAATAATACGGAATAAGTGCATATGATTTATATCAAAATGTCAAACTTGCAAACTTATTGCCATTTAATTGGATAATTGATTATATAGCAACTAGATCCATTACTTTCAAGCAAGGAATGTTACCATTAATAAGTATCATATCATTTGTTAATACAAAGTATATTCGGGAGTAACAGCTTAACTAGGAAGATGTATAAACATCGACGATGCAATGGATGGGATAAAAGAGTTATACACGACAGAGTGAGCATGTAAATCTCTCCAATGTATAACCTTTTTAGTTGGTAGGTAAGCCAATTAAACAGGGTATCTAATTATTAAATTACCGAAAAGTTTGATTCGCCACACTGAGCACCCGACTATCATAAGTATATATATATATATATATATATATATATATATATATATATATATATATATATATATACATATATATATATAAATATATATATACACACACATATATATATATATATATATATATATATATATATATATATATATATATATATATATATATATTGTTATATATATTGTAAACCTTTTTCCTGAAACTGTATCGGTTTGTTATTTTGAGGTCAAACAGACTTCACATGCGCGTTCTCAGGTACTTTTTAAAATGCTCCATCTGTTTTGCTAATTTGATGTTGTCACCTGAAAGTGATTCGACGAAGAATCGAAAGTACTACTGAAACATATAGAACATATATTGATTTTTCTGATCTCCATACAAAATAGATTATTAGAAACATTGAATTTGTTTTAAAAGGTGTTATCAAGCTTTTCAATTGTGTTATGTTATACAATGTTTGCTTAAAAGAAAGCATGCTGACTAAATACACACAATATATATATATATATATATATATATGTATATGTATATATGTATATATAAATACATATAAATGTGTATAAATATAAAAATGGGATAATAAATATGCATATATTATCTCCTATATAATACGTAATTATGAGAAATCATAAATATAAATATATATATATATATATGTGTGTATGTGTGTGTGTGCGTGTGGCTGTTAGTGTGTGTGCATGTTGTTAAGATGCATAGTACACATACGCTTGTATGCATTCCCATTTTCAATATCAACACTGATTCATTGTAGTTAGAGAAAAATACGTATAATTGATTTTATTCTTTGTATGCCCTATATCTGAGAGATTGGCAAAGGAAATATCTCGGAAGCAGATGATCATTTAGAGCGATATGTAACCTCACCCCCGTCGAACAATGCTTTTCCCTAGACATACGCTGGCATTTATTAAACTACAAATAAAAATGCAGTTCTGTTCAAAATTCCATGCTGAGTATTGACCTGAGAACACATTCGGTGTTTATCTGGAAATGAGCCAATATATTTGGAAAACACCATATTTGCTAGATGTTTATTTAATAACTAGTTATACAAGTTTTGAACTATGATTGTGTATACATGATGTATTACTTATGAAGTATGACTTATTACGGTCAAAAGCCACGCAAGGCTACATCTTTACGCGGTGGATGGATTGTAATTTGAATGCTGAATAATATTATGAGATAATTATACATTTCCAATGAAATTAAATTTGATTTATTTTAGAGACAATTAAAGGCAAGTATTTTATCTCCAGATAATGAACTCCAACGGTTTCTCTACCGTTTCATCGTATATAATTACATTCACTCGTCCAACAGTGCTTTGATGTGAGATAGAACCCAAAACTAATTGATTACAATGCGGGCATACTAAGATCACATAAACCACCCTCGATCACACATGCTCAACGGATTCAGAAAAAGTTAATATTTATTAACAGCTAATCTAAAAGTGGTCAGTATAAATAATCACGAGTATTATGAAAATACATAAATATTATTCAAATAATATACATGCAGAGCTTAGATAAGTGGTCTAATGTTTGTCTTTGTTTTAAATTGATGTAAGATTTCAGACAGTGTTAAGATTTGATACATATGTTCTTTTATTAATTAAAATCTTAATGTAAAAAAGTCAGTTTATCGCAATTTGCATCCGAACGCTTCACACACACACATAATTACACACAAACACACACGCACACACACACACATATATATATATATATATATATATATATATATATATATATATATATATATATATACATATATATATATATATATATATATATATATATATATATATTACTATTTCATGTATCCAAATAAAATTATATAAGGAAATATCATTTTTTGTGCACCAGTTTTTAGTATTTACTTCAACAATGCTTGATATCTAAGTAGAACTAGGTAGTAAGCTATGAAAATATATTTATGACAATTAAGCTACACAGAGGCTCCCGTGTTTCATCACCGGGGTGAAATCTCTCGGCTAAGATTCCCCCGGGGATGAAACGCGGGAGCCTCTGTGTAGCTTAATTGCGATCAATATATTTTCATAGCTTACCATATATATATATATATATATATATATATATATATATATATATATATATATATATATATAAAGATAGTGATATGATGATCCGACGTAATAGAATAATAAAAAGGAAAACCAAAATCTATATTATGTATGTATTCATTAAAGTTTCGTCTTTATATTGTGAGACTTCCTCAGATTGAAGAAACATGCAGAAAAAATTACCAGGCAATATTCCAATGTTTTTATTTAATTGTTGAGATAATAGCAAGTTTTATAGCTAATTAGATGATATTTAATGCATTTCTTTCAAACTTAACCCCATCCAAATAATAAGGATTGTTCTTACATGTATTTCATATCATCATATATTAAAAAAAAAGCAATATAGAAATATAGGCCGGCCTACCCAACTTTCTTATAAGATATTATTTATATTGGTTTGATTGTAAAGTAGATTTTTCTAGACTGTCAATTAAAGATTTTTATTGCTTTATAAAACTTACAATAAGGCGAATAAGCAGACCTATCTTTTATATTTTCCGGTTTATTTTGGGTGGCTTGCGCTCGGTGTATCAATTTCATGCCTGTTCCTATGTATGATAGGTTGTTTTTGTTTATTTATACTTATATATTTACATAATAATTGTATGCATATGTACATATATATATATATATATATATATATATATATATATATATATATATATATATGTGTGTGTGTGTGTGTGTGTGTGTGCTTATCCGGGCTAGTTTTTCTGTCTTCTTCCCTCTCATCGCCGTCACTCCCTCCGCCTACCGCCTCCCCTATACTAGTTCGGTAGGTGCGAAAAAGAAAAAAAGAAAAAGAAAATAAATAAACATAAAATAATTAAAATTAAAAAAATTAAGAACAATTAAATAAAGAAGAATATGTGACATACTTGTCAAGTTACTTTTCAATGTAGGTAAAAGTATTGCATATAATCCAATCGGATCACCTTTTCCTTGTGTGCCTTTAAAATCAAATTGTTCTGAAAACTTCACTTTTTCTGAAGATGTTCGTTAATACGAACGAAGCCGGTCAAATCTATTGTTTTAGTTTTCTTCCTGCATTTTAACCTGTTTTCCGTTTGTCTTTTTTCACACATTTTGTCTATCACGGCATTTCATTTTCATGACTTATCGTGCACCTTACCTCATATATATATATATATATATATATATATATATATATATATATATTAAGTAATTGTTTATATTTTAATGACAAAAAGTTCAGTCTTTTATCAAAGCAATGTCTTCACTTCAATGTGAAAAGGTACTTGTCGTTAACCGTTCCCATAAGTAAGACATTTTTTTTCTATTTTATGTATCATTTTAAATCTTCTAATACTATTCTTCATCAGTAACACTAACCGTGAGTTTTATTTGGGAATGCTGAGTGGTGACTTCTTATTCAAACAAAATCTAAATAAAGGAAATGCTTAAAAAGCATATTTTTGTTTATGAAGTAGAGAAAAAGACACACTATTCGTTTACTATGTTTATGTTAAAGAGTTTAATAGCTTTTGCAAACACTTTTCTTCACCCTAAACCATGCACATTACAAGTAGTCAGTTGCTTCGAATAATTAGCCAGTTTTATAGGGATATCTTAAGTGGGGAGTAATGCAGATAGTTGTTAACATTACAGTTAAATGACAGCATGTTGCTGCAGTAGGGGAAAACAGCTAAGATGTTGAAACAGTAATCCTTGTACAGATTACTGGCCGCTTTGTAGAGCTATAGGTGCTGCCGAGTGTTAGAAGTAGTGTAGCAGAACACTTTCTTTGCAGTGTATTTCGCAATAGATTTTATGTATTTGTCCTTATTGATGTTACTTGTGAATGTGAGGTCGAAGATTTTGAATGTCGAACTCTATGTTTAGCCTTTTCTATTACAGACTAGAGGTAATTTCTAAGGATTCACCAATTGCCTTCAATATGTATGCGTTTGATTTTCCCACATGTCGAGAATAGAGCAAATATACTTAACTCAGACGCGATTGCACCGTGAGTTTGTTTATCAACATAAGGAATAGTAAAGGTCGAAGCATCGAGCTGTGGGGCGCACCCGCATTAATGCCATTTTTTAGATAAACGGCCATTGTAGACAACTAGGATCATTCTATTGGCTAAGAAGCATCTGATTATAACAAATATTGATCTAGTAATACCGTACGAATTAATTTTAATGATAAGACCTACATGCAATACCTTGTTAGATGTTTTTGATACACCAAGCGCTTCTGCCATCCATATACCAACGTTATCCAGTGTATAGCAAAAGCGTTCATACATGACCGTTAAATTTGCAGTATAACCAGCATGCCGTAATAAATACTGTCTGTTCAAATAATTTTAAGCATTTTAAAGGTGAAGGACTATCGCTAGATTGTTAAATGAGTCTTATATTTTAGCAAAAAGCGGAAGGAGACTGATTGGGCGATACTTATGCGTGTCAGTTGTTTCATTAGTTATGAAGACTGATACCACGGGGCGCTTTTGTTAGCTTTCCTGGGAAGCAAGATTGGGTAGGACATTTGTTGTAGAGTTCGAAGAGGACAAGTGCCAGCTGAACAGACCCATTTTTGATTTCTAAAGCAAGGATAATACCAGGAAAACATGCTTTGGAAGTGTCATTTTTTTTTCTTTATTTAGAACATGGGAAGGTGTGATGATCTGATCATCAAGTGTAGTTTTTGTCCTTAGTAGGGAATTTTTTAGGAAGTTGTTTGTGGAGTCTATGGTACAGTTTAAAATTTAAGGTGGGCAAGTAGTTCAGGTGTGTCTGTTGACGTGAAAGCCACATCATGGTTATTGGAACGCGAGGGTATTGTTGATTGCACATTATTCACCACACGATTTTCTAGTAATAAGGAGTTCCTTATTTCTGCGACTCAATGCTTTGTCTGGTCATTTAGATAGCTGCGTCTATTACGCTCTTACAATAGTTTCTTTTATTCAGTAAATTCTTGTCGACTTGTATTTGTCTTATGTCGGTGTAATCAATGGAGTGCGTGCTACCTATGCGCAATAACGGCTTCACAGGTATCAATTGGTAGTGTAATTTTTTATAGAATTTCCGCGTGGGAACATTTGCTTCTATGCCTGCTTTGACCTATTTTGTTTCCCTACTTGCGAAATGTTCATCCAAGAGAGCCAAATCTGTACTCCATGTGACACGTTTGAACAGATCTCTGATGCACACCAATGCCGTACTTTTTTAAACCACAATTTGTTTACATAAATACAGGGTGTTTCAGTAAAATCCGGAAGCCAGAGTTACGCCAAAATCGTCGTGGACATGGGCTGTAATAACGATCAACAAGGGAATTGGTTACTTCTCCACCGCACGTATTACGGCAGGCTTATCACGACGTATTCGCTGAACGAGCTCAAGCACGCATCCGAAAATGAATAAAGATAATGTGTACCAAGACTACACAAGGAACAGGCAGAACGATGGATAGATCTGCAAAACGATTTAGAAGGTTCCCGTTTTGAAACACAGAATATTTCCCTCTTATGTCATGATACTTGGTGCCATCTCCAGCAAGGGAGAGGGTGATGCCTCCGTGTATCTTTAAATAAATTCTTCAGAGTCACCGCCGAGACTTACCAAGATGTGAAGAGAGTTGTAAGCCATGGATGAACGAGATTTTCGCTAGACTATAAGCAAAATTCCGCTTATGCACACAAGACCGAGACGACCAACGCGTGGCAACGTTACTCACCACTAGTCGCTAGACATGTGGCTGCCCATCTCACCCGACAGCACACCCATGAATACTTCTTCTGGCGTGTGATCGAGACTAACAGGCACACCCAAAACACGGTCAACCAACTGAAAGCTGCCATCGAAGACGCGTTCTCCACTACAGACAAGGACCTAGTCGCCAAAGCGTGTGACAACCGGCAGTGGTTACATTGGAAAATAATGTAGTATTTAACTCTAACTGTTGCTGAATAAACTCGGCATAACAAACTTTTTTATTGACCTTTTTTTTAAGTGTCGGATTTTGTTGCAACAACCTGTGTAAAACAGATATATTCACATGTATTTCATTGTCTTATGATATTTTCAGCTGTTTTTGTATTTGTTATCACGCTCAACTTAAGCCAAATTTAAAAATGCCTAGCTATATATTTTCTTTATATTTTCTTCACATTCTAATATTTTTTTATGCCTGTTTCATGCTTTTTGACATATTTGACAATTTGAAATGATCCTTGATGAATTTGAGATATCTTTAACTCAGTGTGAACATTATCGATTTCTACTTCATCGGGCTATTTTTATCGCGCCGTAAGCATGTGTATTGATTTATCTGAGAGTTAAATCGCAAAATATTTATGAAATCAAGCAGCAAAGTCAAGTATTCCTATAACAAATTGCTTTTCTCTTTCAATAAACTTTTAATGTAAGCCAACGAGCATATTAATTTAGTGTTTATGCGGTTACCTGTTTTCTGTTTATTTAGAGAATTTCCGTTGAAACATATCTAAATTAAAGTTTAGCTGTATAAAGATTTTAAACTCAATACCCAGCTAATAATAGAATACTTGAATATTCTTGAAATTTCTTAGACAAAATTGTTCCATTTTAATGCCTCTTTATGTATATCAATTTAAACCATATTCTCAATTCAACTGTTAAAACATAGAAAAAACATTTAAACTACGAAAAGATATATACATATAAATAAAATACAAGAAAATATAAAATCTGATGGTTTCCAAATATGGCCTCATAAGTGTTACCATTATTTATGAATACACTTGATTTAAGCTTAATATATTCTACGTTCTTGATGTTCTTAATTTTATCTGGGGCAAATTTTCAAAAAAAAAAGAATTATAAGAATAACGGTACAATTGTTGTCAGTTTGTATATCGGCTTTATTTACAATAATATTGTTAAGTCTATCTTCGCGGGAAACAGCAATACACAATAAAGACGTCATTATATTTGACTTTTTAAAGTTATTTATAAGTTAAATATTGACAAATCTAGAAATTAAAAACATAAATAAACATTATTTAACAACTTTCTAGGAGATTAAACACAAGGCCAGGTATAAAATAAGCATGCGAACTAGGATGACGAAAAGACGGAATGTCCGAATAACCCTGTCTGCATTTCTCGGTACAGGGTATCTCAGGTAATTAGCAATGACCTAAAACCTTCTAATAGGGTGGGCTCCTCTGACTGAACAGAACCCTAACCTTGGCCCGACACAGTCTATGATAAATCACATTATTTTTATTATTTGGATTATTCTTCATCTATCACAGATTCAGATAACTTATGCGTAACGCCAACCAGGCGGATCGTCAGTATTTTGATGCATAAGAGAGCGTTGCTTAAAATAGAAATCCGTCTGATAACTGTTGGATTAAAAGAGACATTATTGTCATAAGCTTTAAACAACTTCTTCAGTCTGACCAGTATTGTAGTCAATGTAATACTGTATATCAATCAAGTATTACATTGAATACAATACTGGTCAGACTGAAGAAGTTTTTAAAGCTTATGACAATAATGTCTCTTTAAACACAACAGTTATCAGAAGGATTTATATTTTAAGCAACGCTGTAACAGCTTTGTAATAATACAAGCTAATTCAAGTTAGAGAGTTTTAATAAATATAATTGTAATGTTATCAAGAAAACTAGTCTCACTGACATCCAGGTTCTTGATAAATTTGGCAACATCTCGTACGAACACATTGTGCTTTTTAGTTTTCTAGAACCATTTTGATGTGGGTGCGCTCGGTTTTAAAAGACAGCTATAGTTTCAGAGCATCTGTTTTGGTAAGCAATTGAAATAGTGATTCCTGTTAACAGTGGTGGTCGCACATTTAGAGGTGTACAACAGCTGGATATTTGGTTTCTGTTAATTTTGTGGAGTGTATGAAGCTTTTAATACGAGGGATTAACGAAGCAGTTATAGCAGACACAATGCATGACACACTATTTTTGAAAATGGAATTCAGTGCAATTTACGATATGAAAGTCTTGAGGTTGTTCAAGTCAAATATCTATACACTATCCGATGTTAATGAACATCAGAGATCTTACTGAACTTTGTCTTGATATTAATTGAGACAACTGAGTGATGGAGAAAAACAAGTAAAGAGAGAACAACAGATGAACACTGTTGTCAGAAAGAGATCAATTTTGAAAAATGTCGGTCGGCATCGGGTAGCAAGATTGTTAGATGACAATCTATATGAGCTTTCAAAAGCGCAAGAAAACCTTATTTCATAATTGTTTGAGTGGGCAGAGCACCAAACCCTGCGAACATTTAAATAACCACAGCAATAGATGCTGGCAGAAGTGTTAACATATAGGATACAGTCAATTGTTTTAATATAGTTTCAAAGATAGTAACTCCGTCATGGAGACGGTAAATATCAAAGATGAATTCGGTACTGTGATTAGGTGCTGCACTGACGAATATACAAACCAATTCATGATCTTTATTGGAGATCTACCTCTTACATAGAACAACGCCTTTGATGTAGACATACATTCCATTAGGATCTTTAAGGTCTTGTTTTATGACATTTTCAAATAACCTGTAATCATAAAATAATCGGTAAAAGCTGACGGACTGATGCCAGTTTCAGACAGAAAGAAATGGCCCGGTTTGGTCTCCTAGAAATACATTTCAACGTTAAGAAATTAAGAACGCATATTCCTTTATATTGGAAAAAGACCTGATCGTATGGTCTCACGGTAGAAGTTGGGATCTGGGTGTAATTTTCTTTTTTGTTTTTGGATATTTTACGTTGAGATTTGAAGAGATATGTGGAAGAGATATACGATACCTGTCTAAACGGTATCCGACCTAAGGCCAGAAAAATATTTTAAATACGTGACGAGGTTTAGACCTTAATCCCATTGAAAGTAGGCCCCTTGTGCTTGCACACATTAAGCCCAGCGATCCATCGACTGCTGGAAACACTTCTGAGAATTTCTTTTTAGAAATGGTGTTCCTCTCTGCCTTCGCCTTCAGCATTATCTTTTTTTGCACCCTCTTAACAACAGCTGCACTCCGGGCAGTTTGGGGCCTGCAATGAACGCTGGTCACTGTCCGCTGATGTGCGGCTATTTTTTAATCGGTTTAACCACCCATTTTCTGTTTTACACACATCGCATTATTTCTAAACACTTGCGGAATCTAACGCGATTCAAAAAGAAGACTTCCAATTTTTCCGACAGTAGATGGATTGGTTGGCTAAGTGTGTGCAAGCACAAGAGGCGTTATTTGAAGGGGATTATAGTCCCAAATCCATCACCTATATGAAATATTTTTTTCTGGACTAAGGTCGGATACGTTTTAGACAGACCTCGTGTAGATGGGTTGAGAAATGGAACACAGAGAGAATAAGTAAGCAGATTATATTTTTAAACGATTGAAAAACAAAAAGTCATACCAGTTCACATTAATATGATGTTGAGCGGCCCCACTGTATGGTACATACTTCATTCACTTAATGGCAATACAGCAGCTCCAGTAGTGTGCAACTGCTTGTAGGAAGCTTCCTTTGGAGTTACTCTAAGGTCCGTGTCATTGCCCTATCAGGCAATACATGTCAGCCAATATTAAACGTTTACTTCCTACACCTTGCATTAGTGGCATGGCAATACAGATAGAAGGAAACAAAACATATTCAAATAATCTCAAAATACACTTCACATAAACCAACAACCGACCCAAGTAACAGAATGTTCTTCCCGCTCTGTCAGAAACATCACTTTTGGAAATCGAGGACTAATGCACAGAGTTTAGGGAAGCGAGAGTTACGGGGCAGTCGAAACGTACATTCAAAATGTATTTTATAATCTCAGGTAAAGAACAATGGCTTACTGAATATGTGTTTAGAAACAACGGTAGAATATATTTTTCGAATAAATCGAATGATACGCGAAAATATTCAGTTTCATTGTTGCTAGACAAGTTTTTTTTTAATTTCTTGTTTCATTACTACTTTATACGAAAACAACTAAAACATAAATATAACATGAACATATCCTAACATAAACAATCTAAATATCAGTTAAGCTAATATATATCTAGAGATTTGACAATTTGCCACCTTGATGAAAATAATTGCCTATATATATATATATATATATATATATATATATATGTATATATATATATATGTGTGCGTTTTATCGAAATCTTTCCACACAAGGCAGGAACCACTTCATGTAAGGAGCTTACAAGACCAAAACATGATCATCACAAAGACAGGGGTGCGTATTGGCTTTAGTCTTGAGAAGACCAATGCTATATGTATGATGAAAACCAGTCAGCAGTTCTTGGTAGAAGCTACTGGAATAGAAAGCTATATTACAATCAGTTATCAAAACAGCGAATTGGGGAAGATTACTATACAAACGAGTCAAACGAACTGGAACTAAAGAAGCAGGAAATATATCACACAATTATGAAAGACACATGCCATAGAAAAGACTGAGACTAGCAACACCACGTTTGTGAGAGAGAAGATGTAGAGAAGAAGAAAGGGTGGGACCAATAAAATTACTGATACGGTTTTGCACATTATCAAGTACTCTCTAATGGAAGAGAGATCCATTAGCTCAAATATGACAACAATACCTTATATCTAGTCTGATAGTTTATTTTTAAAGATAGAGAATTATATCAGGTGTGAAAAAGTGCATGCAGCGATAGAGATAACCTACTTTACGAGAAGCAGATACTTAAATGGATCTAATGTGTGAACTCCAAGAATAATCTGATGAGAAAAAAGACTAAGAAGTTTCAGAGTCAAATTCTCCCTAAAAGCAGAGAAATCTCAAGAAGAAAATAGGCACGCCGGCTGTGTTAAATGAGTAGTAAGACGGAGAAACGTATAGGATCAATAACAAGGTTTATTGGCGGTCAAAATACATTCTAACTGAGTAATCGCCAGGGGCCGTAACTTGTCCCCGCAACGGTGAATCGTCGGTGCAGTAACACTACATCCGCCTTTCGGTTGTAAAGTTCTTTACAAGGACCGTTTTTTTAGGTGATCAAACTTGTCGACCGCTTCTTGTATATTTCCCTTGGTCAGGACCTCTGGAACTCATTAGTGGGATTTTTCTTTGGTTACTGGGAAGATCTGTTGAGTCATCATTACATCTATACATATATCCATATCGAGGGGGACATGGTAAGGTGTTAGCTTCCTGTGGGGTAGCCACCTGAGAGAAGCTGGTTTCCCCGTTCTTTAGGCGCAGATTACTTTTGTTGCGTCGGTGTAGTCCTGAATCTGTCTTAACTAGGACTGACCTTGGTGACAGAGTGTTACTTACTACACCTGTACTGGTCTTAGGTATCTTGACCCAGACTGGTTGTCCTTTTTCAAAGGTAGGACGATATTTAGCCCGATGACGTTTGTCATGCTTTTGCTTTTGTCTGGCTTTGAGTCGGGTGTCTGCCCTTCTATGTTCCTCAATGTTTTGCTGATAAAATGAATTTCTTTGAGGAATGGTAGGGATCCCTGTTCTTAGTTTTCTATTCATTAACAGCTCTGCAGGACTCTTGCCGTGTAGCAGAGGAGTGCTGCGATAATTTAGCAGTGCTATGTATGGGTCACTTGCTTTCTTCAATAGGTTTTTTATTGTCTGGACTGCACCTTCAACTTCTCCGTTTCCTTGCGGTGATGGGGGCTACTTGTGAGGTGCAGGAAGTCAAAAAGATTTGAAAAGTTCCTGAATTCACTAGAACTGAATTGGGGACCGTTGTCACATATGGTTGTCTCTGGGATCCTATGGTTAGCGAATATTGATTTACAATGCTCTATTACGCTGGCTTAGTTGGTTGTCCGTAAATGGGCTATTTCAATCCACCTGGAAAAATGCTGGATATCCTGTATAACGGGACTACTCCCAGGTGCTTGGGACAAAGCGTCTGCTGTTGTGTGGTCTTTTCCCGCTGTGTATATGATCTCATAGGAGAATCTCATTAACCTCATGCGGAAACGTTGAATTCTTGGAGTCAATTCGTCGAGTCGCTTCGACTTCAACATTGCCAACAGTGGTTTCTGGTCTGTTTCGACTGTGAATTTAGGCATTCCGACCAAGTAGTCCGCAAATTTTTCACAACACCAAGTGACTGCTAGTGCCTCCTTCTCAACCTGTGCATTTATCTGCTCTGTTTCTGACAGAGATCGTGAAGCATAAAATACCGGTCTCCAGTCATTTTCTTGCTTCTGCAGTAGTACACCGCCTAGGCCATAGCTAGATGAATCTGCTGATACCCTTGTCGGCTTGTTGGAATTGTAATGAGTCAGTACTGGTGCAGAACTCAGTTGCTTCTTCAGGGTCTGGAATGCTACTTTCTGAGGCTCATCCCAGATCCATTCTAACTCTTTCCTAAGAAGCTCTCGGAGTGGTTTCGGCTAGATTCCTAGCAATTTTTCCGACCTGGTTTGCCATGCCCAGTAAGTGTCGTAATTCGGACACATACTCAGGTCTGGGCAAGTCCATAATTGCTGCTACTTTTTCGGGATCTATTTGTATTCCCTCTTATGATATAATGTGACCCAGAAACTTTATGTTTCTGACAGAAAATACACATGTATCGTTGAGTGTAGCTCCTACGGCCTTCATTTTCTGCAGTACTGCTTTTAGTCGCTGGTCGTGCTACTGCTGGTTTCTTCCACTTATTAGGACGTCATCTATATCACGGATGACTCCTAGTATTTCGGACAAAATGTGTGTCATCTCCCTATGAAAGATTTCTGGCCCAGAACCTATCCCGAATGGAAGTCGTTTGAAACATTACCTCCCATAAGGTGTTATAAATTTGGTAAGGACCTGCGATTTTTCGTGTAGGACGATTTGGTAGAAACCGTTGTTGCAGTCGAGCTTGCTAAACACTGTGGCTCCATCGAGCTCGGCCAGTAATTGGTCTGTGGTGGGTAAAGGAAATTTTTCCCGTTTCACGCTCTCGCTTAGCTTGGTAAAGTCGACGCATAACCTAATATTACTGTTAGCTTTTTGGACGGCGACTATTGGGGAACACCAATCAGTTGGTGATTTGACTGGACGGATTATGTCCTCGTTCTCTAGACGTTTCGGTTCTTCCTGGACCTTCTGTTTCATAGGCAACAGCAATCTTCTAGGGGTAGCAATAGAAAAGGGCTGAGCTCCTGCCTCCAAACGTATCTGGTACACATGTTCCAGTTTCCCTAGTCCTGTTAACAGTTCTGGGAACTCTTTCTTATACTAGTGCCCTTCGCTTGTCACTCTATTATCTGCTTTCAACAGGTTGAGGGCTTTAATTGCTGGTCCTCCCAGTAGAGGTTCTTGCAGACTCTCTATAACATAAAAGTCTTGTTGCAAGCTTAATTTTTCTGTGGCCAGTTTGGCCTTCACACATCCTATGAGGTTTATCTCATGATGACCCGGTCTGTACAGTCTTTTGTTTGTGGGTTGGATGAGTGGGGAATTTTTCCTGAAGAACCGGTCCGAGATTACGGTCACATCTGCACGTGTATCCAGCCTAAATTTTATAATTTTGGTACAGGTCTTAGTGGTGACCTTGATTTTAGCCTGCCAATTTGTATTATCCTCAGTGGTAATTGTGCCTATATTTTCGAGAGTGACAGAACCTACAAAATGATTTTCTTCTTCCTCTCTTATTCATCTAACCTTCGCCTTATCGGGCTTGCAAAATTTTGCATAATGCCTTTTCTGCGAACAAATTCTGCAGCGTGCATCTTTTGCTGGGCAGTCATTTCTAATGTGGAATGGAAATTTCCGCAGCGTGTACATTTGCTATGCATTTTCGATTTCGGATGTGGTTGTTTGGTGAAGTTTGTCTTGTAGGTTCGCTTCGTAACCCGGTTGATTTAAGGATCCGCTGCATCGGCACCGGAGGAAATGGTCTGCGTCTGTTGTTTCGAAGTTTCGTAGGCTCTACCTATTTGTAGGCACCTGTCTAGAGTAAGCTGTTTATCAGATAGTAACTTTTCTCTGACGGTATCGCTTCGAACTCCGACAACGACTTGGTCTCGAATAAGCTTATCCTGTAGCTGTCCGAAATTGCAGTTCTTTGAAAGTTGCCGAAGAGCAGCTATATAGGTCTCGATACCTTCCGATACTTCTTGCTTGCGAAGATGGAATGTATAAGATTCGTAAGGTTCGTGCGTTTCGCCCACGAAAAAATCCTCAAACATCTTCATCACCTTCTCTAGGTCCGTCTTTTCTTCCTCATAGTTAAACTTCAGCCCTTCATATATATCGTAACTATTCTCCCGATAGTTGCTAAAAATACCGATGTCTGATATGAAGTATCTGCTTCTTTAGACAATCTACTAGCGATCGAATAATTGAGAAAATTTCGTTTAGATTTTCGCCAGTTATTAGCAACATTTCCAACGAGAGTCATTCGTTCGGGGGTGGTATATTAGCAGAATATTGCTGTATGTCCGTGTGAGGCATTTTTCAAAAGTATACGATATATATGAGAAAAAGACATTTCTGTTCTCACTGTTCTCTCTTTTCTTACTTTTCTTCTTTTTGTTTTGTTTGTGGGACCGTTTTCGTAAGTCGTTTGTTTATCGATAGTAGATTTTTCTTTCTCTTAGAAATCCTTTGTATTTCTTACTACGATATCCGATTTTTTACTTTGTTTTTTTCGGTCTCCACAAATTGTATCCTTTATCTGACACCATGTAATGTTATCGGCTGGGTTAAATGAGTAGTAAAACGGAGAGACGTATAGGATAAATAACAAGGTTGATTGGCGGTCAAAATACATTCTAACTGAGTCATCGCCAGGGGCCGTAACTCGTCCACTCACCGGCGAATCGTCGGTGCAGTAACACTACACCTACGATTGAAACACACAATCTGAGTATAAACAGAGTTAAACGAAACAAGCCATTTCGTACCCCAATCTACAACTGAATCCAAATCAACTTCTAACCAGCCGCAATCTCAACTGATCAGCAGGATATGAGCGTGAATCAGCATCAGAATAGAGAGTGGTATCATCAGCATAGATGTAAATCTTCTGAATAACATCCTCTGGAATATCATTTATATATAGAAAACCAATGGTGTCCCCAGAATAGTTCTGCGAAACACCAGCTTCATAGGAAATTAGAATGAAGAGACACTGTCAAAAGTTACTCATAAGCTTCGATCAAAAAAGCTAATGATGTCAAGGACCTCACTAATGATACCATAAACTTGAACTTTGTGTCGAAGACCAGAATACAACAATGTGTCTAATGCATTCGAAATATTAAGCTTACTTGCACTACCTTCTCCTGATTTATCCAGAAACCGACAGATCCGTTCAGTTATAACAGTTAACAGAACAGCAGCTGCACAAACACCACAAAATCCACACTGAACATAACTAAAGAGGTCCAGACTTTCCAGAAAATTAGCAAGCTTGCAGTTGACCAACCTTTCCAAAAATGTCTTATAACAGAGAGGGGATTACAGGGCGATACGTATAGGGTCAGACCGATCACCAGCATTTTTAATAATAGGAACAATAGAGGACTCTTTCCAACAAGACGGATAACGGGGCTGAGACAAAAAGATTGAATCATTTCAGAGAATGAAAAAAGTTCAGTAACAACAGGAATGTAATCAGGACCGAAAGCCTAAGACTGGTGAAGATCAGAATGAACCCTAGCAACTATATTTGGAGTAATAATGACAGAGTAAAGAGAGTGGTCAGTTTCCAATCCTTAAGAGAAGAAGTGTCAGCAAAAAGATGAGCAAAGAGATCAGCCTTATCCTTAGATTTTATAACCTGATCAGACTTACCACTATATGTAACACCATTGTAAATTGTCTAAAATCACGAGAGCCGAATCTTTGAGATAAGATAGAGTAACGTATCCTTTGAGAATAGCTAGACTTAGCCTTAGAGATTGTTCAATTCTAATCATTGCTAGCTTTTATCTAGGATTGTCTAGAAGCCTCAGAAATACCCCTAAGATCCTGATTAATGTAATGGTTATGATGGGCAATGGCAAGAAAATAAAATGAATACATTTAGCTTTGAAACTTAAGCTGAGGAATGAAAGTGTTATTTCGAACAAGAAACCAGTCGGAAACCTTCATAGCAGCATCAGACATACTAAAGATAAAACACATATTGAGCTGCGAGAGCCATCCCAATCAATGTTTCTGTAGTTGAACGTGTTCCTATGGAAGAGACTATCAATAGAAGACTTCACAGAAAAATCAACCTCAATAGGAATAAAAGCATGATCAGAATAACCAAATTGAAGAGAAGACGACATAGTACATCAGTCAGAGACGGAAGTGAGAAAAATATAAAGTAAGGATGAGACAGAGAAAAGTTGACGCAGATTTCACCAGCTAGATCTGTGCAATTAGACTGAGAGAGAATCGTGAGCTTTGAAGTCACCAAAAACAAAGATCGAAATTGATAAATTATTTGCAATGCATCATACATACTACCGCATATAGCATCAATAAAAGAGCAGTCACTGCCTGAAGGTGAACGGTAAATATAAAAATATGAAATGGAGTGCAGTAAAGATAAGGTAGGATAGATAAACGAACACCCATGAGATCCAAAGATGGAGACGCGTGCAATGGGGAGATCCTTGCGAAGAAAAAGAGCAAACCCATGCAAATGCATGATAGAGTTTAAGCAGACAAGAGGCAAATAACCATCTACATGTAGATCCTTGCTATCAATAGACGCAACCAGAGTAACTCTACAAAGAGCAAAGATGTTAGGGGGTTCGCCCAAGAGAAAGGACTGACCATCAGAAAAGTTTCACCTTTGACATCTTATATTACTGTAGGAAATAGTAAATTGCTTATTGCGTGGATTTGTAAAATGCATAATAATAAAGCGGGTGAAAAAGTTAAAATCATTTAAAGACAAACATAGGGTAAAAGATACCACGCCACCAGCATTCATTCCTTTAGACTCAAAACAGGCTAACTTTTCCATAAGCCCTTAAAGAGCTCAATATAGAGAGAACTCGTTACTAGGCTGGCCGAACGAAACAGATAACGTGGCTAACCAAAAACCGGTATTTGTATCGTGATACCATCATTCTCGAACAAAGGCTAAATATGGCCGTCTTTCAAATAAGTAAGACAACTGCTTGTGATTTTAAGAGCCTCAATGTAAACAGTGACCATGGAAAGGAAGGCTCAGCTCTCTGAAGTATTTACATACCCACATATATGACTCGCTTTTTTTGCTTGCTTTATTATTTTTAGTAAACCTTATAATATACTCGGTATAATCACGTTGACACACCGGTTCCCGTTAGATCACCGAAGTTAAGCGACGTCGGGCCTGGCCAGTATTAAATGGGTGACCATTTGGGACTACCAGGTGCTGTATGTGCTCTCTGTTTATCTCGGCATTGTTTCCAGTCGTCTTGAACTGCTTGCCATTGAATCAAGCAGTGCCGACTCAGGAGAGGTGTTGTTAGGTATTGCGTAACCCTTGCCTCATAATTACACGCGCAGCCAGCCCCTTATAGGGGTATCCATAGTCTCTCTAGACTGAACGGATATATATAACAATAATAAACACCTAAAATGAACCAGTCACAACACCCCACTGTAGCCCTATACTAGAATATATATTCATGAAAAAATATAGTATTTTATATCTTGATCAGTGTATAAAAAATAGTGATATCAAAACAGACATAGAACCAAAATGGGTCAAATAGAGAAGTATGCGTAGAATGGGGAATTTAGATATATACAGCAAGTCATTCGAGAAGTGAAGAATCATAGGGTCAGTTAAAGAAATAATGACGGGATGTCACAAATGGGCTAAACTCTAATTCAGTTGAGGAACCACAGCATACCCAAATAACTTGAGATCAACAATACAGGGACGCAATGCTATTGGGCACAATCTTCCGTATAAATATCCCTAAGGTCTTTCATAGTATTCTTGAGTAAATATTGCTATGGGGTAGTAGAATAAGTTACTTCTTAAACTAAAATACTGTAAAGTTGTGCTTTTAAACCTCTACAAACCTAGCTTCATATTTTATTGGGTAAAATAACACCAATATCAAGCAAGAAACGAATGTGACCAATGATAGCACTATAAATAATTACAATGCTAGAACTGGGAGTATAGATGCACTGGTGTGTCTCTTGGAGGTAGCTTTTTTATTTATAGTGTGGTGTATAGGTGCGATGCGAAAACAGACAATAACACTAGGGTCTATGTCGGATCCATTGGTAAACGTTCAACGAAAAAGTATAGAAACCACACCCGTTCATAAAGGAAAGACTTACACCACTAGCAAATTTTGTTAAGGAATTCATTCGTAAGAACATTCATTTTTGGTTTTAAATGGTTCATAGTAGGTAGGGCGAACAATTATACAAAACAAATAAAATCATGCAATTTGGTGCACTTAATAATTTTACCAAATAATCACTTCGAATAATAATTTGCTAAACATTAGGCAGGAGATTCTACATAGTGGTCTTCACCAGAATTTTGTATACACGCTAGCTTTTGACTTTACATGTAGTTGGGGAACCAGTAAATATTTATTTTAATATTAAGCAATCTAGTTTGATAATCTCTAGAATTGTCTATAAGTTTTTGAAACGGTACGCGATAGATGATACATGGCGTCCCAACAATTCCGGCTTATCTTTCTTTACATTTAACATTAGAAAATATTTCCCTGCAATAAGCAAGCAATAAGCGGCAGTACGTGGGATTCAAAATAGGCTATGAACAATTAGACAATAATGTATATAAAAGGTATACTTGAGGTTATATACAAAATTAAATAGTTCCCATTAAATTAGTTCAGTAATAATGGTAACTCTAGAATACTAATATTTTATTATAGAAAATAAAAGAGGAACTGGGATAAAAACTGTATCTAAGTCCTACTATTGAATATAAAAATCACAGAAAAATGTTCGACGCTCCGAATTCAATCCCAACTACTGGGTAGATGAGTTGCTTTCTAATAGAAAATACTTTTATAATCAGAACTAAGCTGTGTAACTTCAGAAGGGCTTTCACAGTTGAATGTGCATCCTAATTTTACAAGTTAATCTAATATGTATAAGTGGCATTATAATTCTTTTGATTATTTATCAATATTATATCAATATTATAGTCACTGCCTAATAACAAGTAGATTAACTTCTCATCGGATTACCAAATGAGTCCGTCTATATCTTTCTAGGGTTGAATTATTTTTTTAATAAGGGTGGAATTACTCTTTAATTAAGAAACACCAACAATGTAACCGCACTTTTCCGTGTTGCTACGAATGTCTATTTATTTAAAACTGCGAGAGCGATCATCAGATCACTCTCGCAGTTTTAAATAAATGAATAAACATAACTATCGTAATAGATTTAATTAAATATGATTTTGTTTTTTTCACGTACAAATCAAATTTTAAAATAAATTATAACCCGATAGTGATGTTTTAATATAGTTGCAGTCGACTATCTGGGACACTGGCCATTCTCATAGTTGAGCATCAAAGAAATGGCAATGTCGCTATTCATCTCCGGATTTAAAAATAGCCTAATTTGACGCTTTAAAGTGTTTGAGTATAATTAATTATTAATAACAGCAAAATTATTTACTAATTGCTTTTTGTCTAAGAGCCAATTTTCGATCTACCAGCAGGAATTATTTAGGTAAGTTTAGTAAATATTAGCTTCAGGGCCACTGTTTTAGAAATCTGATTCGTGTTTTTCCTCAGTGAGAATATATTATAGGGGGGGGGGGCATTTTCCCCTTGTTTTATTTTTTTCTGAAGTGATCACATTTTTCTAAAGTGAGTGTTTTGCTTTTATATACTTCAATTTGCAGAAATATGATCAGAAATCGACTGAGATTTTCAACGTATTTCCTATACGGTGTTTTCTCATGACAAATATTTCGCGACTTTACAACACATACCAAAAAAGATTGAGAAAATTAGACGACTTGAAAAAAAATACACTCATCCGAATGTTGCCAAATCAAATTAAACCAATTATATTTGTCGTTTAATTCACCGTTGGTTATAGAATGCAAATATTATATATATATATATATATATATATATATATATATATATATATATATATATATATATATATATATATATATATAATATATACATATATATAATATATATATATATATATATATAATATATATATATATATAATATATATATATATATATATAATATATATATAATATATATATATATATATAATATATATATATACATATATATAATCTACATAATTTCTTTCGCAATTTACCACTCACCAATGTTAATGAAATTAAAATTCTGAAAACTTCGAAAATTTTGCAAATTGATTTCATTTAATGAAATCAATTTGCAAAATTTTCGAAGTTTTCAGAATTTTAATTCTTATATTAAAGTAAGATAAAATATGTTGAGTATTTTAAATTCAAATATTAATAAATTCAGAAGAAACTAATTTTCAGAATATGTTCTAGAATAATAAGAATAATTAGAATTTTCGAGTTTCAAATAAGTTGAAAATAAATTATAACTATTTCAGAATAAATTAAAATATAATTCGATTAATTTAAAAGTAATTTTCATTACATCTAATTAATTGTTTAAGATACAATTTGAATATTTTTGAAAAGAAAAATTGTTAAGTTAATCTAAAAAAACTATGTCTACGTGTCAAGAAACTTTTTAAATTAAAAATATTTTCACTATGGCTAAAACATACAAGAATTCAGTAGAATTTGAAATTTCAAAAACTCTTCTTTTGCTAATCTTTTGAAATATTAATATCGGTTTTCTGGACTGATGTAAAAGATCTATGAACACTGCATTAAAACAAATTACGTACATTTTACTATACATTTAATAATTACACTAAACATTTTACTGCGATTACAAATTGTCCGAACGATTAGAATAGCAAAAATTAGTTTGCCGACGGAAAACTATTTATGAAATATCGTAATGGCTATACTATTTCTTTATATTAATTTTATCTAGTATTTTAAATTTTTATAGAAGGTATCAATTTTTAAGATGGTGTTCTATAAATATTACCTGATGTATTATTGTTTTTTTAAAAAACAGTTTTTTTAGATTAACAGTTTATCTGTTTTTATTAAAAATATATTTTGCAGTTTTAATTGGTCTTAACAAGATTATTCCCTAAAATGATATTAAATATCGACGAATATGTTTTAGTTTCAACTTTTCTATTTTGTTTAAATTAAAAAAATATAAACTTTAATTGTGAAAATTACATTTTATTTTTCCAAAGTTAAACTGAAAACTGAATGATTGTCTGTAAGTAAAACTTCGATGACGTTGGATAGTGAATTATTTTGGCGGTGAACAACCCCTGTATTTTATTGTTTTTTTATACTTTTACCCTACAATACATTTGAAATGTATTATAAGTAAAAGTTAGAGCACTTTTTAAAATATTTTGTTCGGAATGTTCCTGTTTTTCAATTATTCCAATTTTCTTTTTTTTTCTTTTTCAAGATTAAAAAATGAATTGCTTACGCTGCTGAGTATGCATCTACGCGTCACCGGCAAGTCAATTATCATTTTGTACTTATTAAACAAAACAATTCAACTTTGATATTTAACGAAATTGTGTAGTCCCAAAATAAACAAAAACATTTTCGCGCGTGCCGCTCTTGTATTAAGAAACCATAAATATTCTATAATATTATTTGTTATGTTTTTGGGGGGTACCTCTCTTTACACAACCATACTACCTTAAAATATTTATTTCTAAATATTATGTTGAGGTGAGCTTTTAATACATGAAAATATGGTAAGAATTTTAATGCAAGTTTAAATGACTTTTCTTTCGGCAAATTATTTTTTAAATGTCGAACACGAAGTAATGTATTTATTATTTCAACTATTAATAAAATATTAAAATGGCTGACTTGTTTACGAAGGAAGTGAAATGCATTATGATGAATTTAATCTCGTAAAATTATTTTTATTTACTACTTAAAATGGTAATCGGAAAAGATGGTACTTTTGTAGTTAACCGACCAGTTTTAAATTGTAACATTATTTGAAAGCCATTCTAAACATGCAGAGTGGGGCTTTGCTAAAAATTCTACACATTAACTTAACAATTTAATAAACAAAATATATTGCAAAATTGTAATTTAACTTTAAAATATTATATAAAAAATAAACCGGCCTATAAACTGCTCAAATACAAAAAATATAATACAAGAAGTGTTAGTTGTTGATAAGGGTGTTTACAACTATATTCTTCGCAAAATCGAAAATCTATTCTGTTCTATAATCTATTTGACGAATTTTCTTTTGCCATATTTTTTATTTGCCGAATTATCCATTGCCGAATTTTCCGTTTCAACACAAGGTAAACACAAGGTCGGTTGTTAATGTGTAAAAAATCCATATCTCTAAATATGGGAACTCGGGATTGTAACAAAAATGAAAATTGAGTTAGTCTAGAACGATTTCTATTTCACTGACCGAGGAAAGACAAGAGTAAGTGTAGTATCAGAACATAAATATTTATTTGCACAAAAAAAATATACAAAAATTGATACAAAATTTTCTCCTAGCCAAAAGACCAAGAAAGTATGTAACAGTTCTAGTTAAATCTCTTGGGTTGCCACCTGGACTTAAGGTTATTGATATAGTTAAGTTATTGGGGGGCTGTTCTTACATTGACTTAGTGTAAGTGGTAGGATTAATGGGGGTTCCCCCACCCCCCAAAAACAAAACAATTAACATCCCTTTGCAAAAAATATCGTTGTATCCTCTTAAAACGGTATCCCGATCGCGATTGGCCATAAATGGATAATATTTTACGTTTAATTTATATGCAAATCTCTAAATTCTAAAATAATTGTTTTTCTTTCTAAACACGTAATCGCATAAAAATTGATAATTTCATTTTATTTTAGAGGAGGGGGCCTGAGTGTATTTATCTACAAATGCATCAACAAGTACTTAAATATAACATGTTGAAATATTCTTAAAAATATTCCTATACGATATCAAAATGATATGTATACTGTAGAAATTATTATTTATTTAGCGCACTAATTATATATATATATATATATATATATATATATATATATATATATATATATATATTTAAGTTTCCACACACAGCATATGTATAAAAAGCTCACAGTTTGAATTTCATTGGGAACACTGTTGCTTATACCACTAAGAAGACAATACGAAACTAATAGAACAAATACAAATATTTGGAGGTAAACATGTCCAACATACACAATAGTTAATATCTTTTAAATAGCCAATGTATCTTCATTGTATGTGTGTATGAAGAGAAGGTTTGATTTTACATTTTTATGACTTTCTTTCATCTAAAAGTGTGACTTCAGTTTTAAGTTTTGGGGCCTTTTTTCGTTAAAATTTAGCTTCAAACATCAATTATCACTTTTGTATTTCTCTACTAAAAGTAACACCGTAATGATGGCACCAAACTTTTTAATACTATCACATTTAGAGTCAGCTCCTCGGATTCAATCCTTATATAGTGCCATACTTAAGTAATATTTTTGATTTAAAACGTTCTGTCAAGTTAAAGAGTATGATGAGCGTTACTCAATGTGAATTTTTGTCAATTTAAACTGCTCAATCCTTTCGAAATATTTATATTTTTAGATTCATTGTGTTGTTTGCTTCATTTTAGGTATAGAAATAAATATCTGTTTTAAATGAAGAAAGTTATGCTTATTCATATTTTGAATAACTTTTTTTCTACTGGACCAAATTTTATTTGATTTATGTTTTTAAATAAGACTGGCACTAGCCATATTTTGTACAAAAAAAACTGCATCAAGGTCGGATGAAATATATATACATATATATATATATATATATATATATATATATATATATATATATATATATATATATATATATATATATATAGTCATACACAGACAGCTGCTTCGTTAACAATAACTAATTAGTGTGGCTAGTCGTAGCGAGTGCATTCGCGCTAAAATTCGTATCCTAATTGTCCGGTCTCATCCAAATGCGAATAGCAGTCAAAACTGTATCTGTAGCGCTTATATACCAGTTATTAAGTAGAATATATATGTACAGAAAACTATATGCATTGTATGGCCTGTTTTATTTTTTATATTAAAAATTTCAAAAATTCATAACAGGAACGCCTACTAATTTTCTCACTAGCGCAGCCACGCAAAACCCGTTATATACTGTGGACTGCCTTTCCCATATTGCTTAATAAGACACCTCGCGACAAGAAAATCTGCTTAAACGTGAAAGAACTCTTGGTTACTCTTAAATAAGCCTTAAACGAAAATAGTTAATAGTAAATTAAAAAGAGCATGCACGTATACGGCTTCTGATCGATTAATTTTGGATATTTGAAATGACAACAAAGCTTAAAAATGCATTATATATATATAAATATATATATATATATATATATATATATATATATAGAGAGAGAGAGAGAGAGAGAGAGAGAGAGAGAGAGTCAACTATACAGACACATGGATATTTTTCTCCCTTTTTAAATTAAAAATTAACATTTGAAAAATGTGCATACTAAAGTAAATATTCTATTCTGTTACTTGTACTTACACCAACTTCGTCTCATAGAAATTTGGCATACATAAATATTGTAACTTTTTAAAGTTTACCTTAGTATACACTAATTCGTGTATTAACACATATTGTAAGACTTTCTGAGTAGTGAAAACTTACAACTATATCGTAATATTTTTTAAATACTTACGACATAACAATTCTTAAGAAAAGAAAATACATTTTATCGATAACTAACTAGCTTTGTCAACTCTATATGATTTTGCAAATCAATCCTGCAAATAAATCCTATTCACTACTTGTGTTTGTATCAAAAGGATGTGAAAGAAACATGTGGGCAGGTGGAAGGAAGTGGGAAATGCTGTACAAATGCACATTTTCTTAAACAAATGCACATTTTCTTATGCAATAACTCACATATTTCATCAGATATGTTATATTTTATCAACATTGAAATGTATTCATTTTCTAAGCACTAAATATAATCTTTATTAAACTGAACAAATATGTATTGAAATTAACTGGGGTAAATTTTATTTACTCTTTATCCTAACTTTGTATATTACTGGTTTTTATCTATAATACACGGGCAAACTGTGTAACACATCTCACTTATTAATAAACACCTGTTGTATTGAAATGGCATCCAACTAAGGTTAGCAGCATTAATATTCACAAAATCATATCTTATGAGGTGGCAAACTATCAAAATACTCTTCTTTTTACCACATTTGCCCCTTAGCATCTGCCTACACTTCTCTTTTTCTTTCACATTTTGCTATTTCAACTCCTTATTCGTTTCGTCTCCTGCTTCTTATTTATCTCTCGAAACGTGTCGAACACACGTACGTTAACTTTTATTATATATATGTAATAATACTGAAGATTAGCTGCGTTGGTGATTTCGTATGATGTCGATTGGCTTACATATATCTATATGTACACAAAGCAACATTAACACAATTTGACACAACGCATTCCACGTGCATAACTAAATAGAGAATAGTATCTATTCATACAGAACGTATATTTTATAAACATTAGAAAACAAAACCTCACACGTTTACTGAATTACTGCACTGTCAATAATGTGTAAGCTTTTTATTTGTATAATAGAATGGAACTGCTGATTTCACTTGAATGTTTACAAATGCTTTTCTTGTATACGGTGATCGAAAATAGTGATTTATCGTTAACTAGTTAAATGTGAGTAATTGTTAAAATTAGGTATAGTTTATTGGCAGTAAGAAAAGTGTTTGATATTCCCTAAGATTTAGGAAGCGAGCGTATATATCTTTTAGGTTATGTTGTCAGAGATGTCTTTTATATGATCAATGGAATTGAAATTGTTATAACCAACACCAGTTTCCATTGAATCACTATACTTTAATAGATTGAGATTTATGATGTAGTAATATTATTTTGGTACAGCGTACTAAGGTGTTGGTTATATCAGCCGAAAATTATTTTGAATTGTTTAGATCAACCATCAAGACAGACAACGAAAATGTCCGCATATTTCCCACGACTTCCACACTGATCACTATTTATATATATGCTTCGAAGCAACAAACAACCCATCTAAATAATGTTACATTACTTACTAAAAGGATATGAATTAAAATGATTAATTAATAGATTAATAATTTCATTAGTAGAGTGATTAATTAATATATTGTTTTAAATTGAACCGACGAATTTGAATAATTAATATGTAAATATCATCATCAATATATACATACATTCACAATTATGTTTTAATTCGGTAGATTGTCCATCAATTCAATTTATATTGTCTATATATCAAATATATTGTTTTAATAATTAGTAAAATTATTAAGAGTGAACAAATTCAGCGGAGGATGTATCCATCAGATCAAGATCGAATAATATATGTAACTTAATGACAGGGTCGCCCCATTGTTTACTATCATCACACATTGCACCTGTTTCTCAGTCGGTAGCTTAAGTAATAATATTGCGGAGTAAGTGCCCTTGCTAATAACTCGAGGTAAATGGGGGAAAAAGATAAAATCTTATGTTGATAAGGAGGTCTTATTTTGCAATAGTTGTTGATCTGAGTTTAACCAAATAACTTACGATGTGCCTTGGATCTTGTAAGCAATTATCTCTCATTACGTGTATCATAAGACACGGTGATTTATACAACAATATCAGAAAAGCTAAAGATTCTGTAAGTAAATATGTACGTTTAATAATAAAATTATAATTTCAAACTTAAGCGTGGCAGACCCACAGACAAACAGAAAAGCTTATATAAACGCAAATATACAAAATTGTATTAAAAAAATCAGCGTGACGAGACGAGGTAGATGCTATTTGAAATATTAACGTTAAGATCGACCGATGGACAAAGTTGCTACGAGACGTTTAGGCGGATTTAAATTAACATGTTTAACTCATGTCTAGATATGGTTTGGTAGATCCTTTTAAAAGTGCGATCGAAATTCAGAAAACTCTTAGTAGACAATACCGAAATTTTAGAATTTATTACTAACAAACACAAACTCCATATATTACAAGCCATATATATATAAAAACACAAAAAAAACATGATTAATAGAATTAACATTAATATCAGTAATAATATTCTAAAATGTTTATAGCTCCAAATATAGGTTCGTACTTAGTACATAATTCCCGTCAAAAACCTTCTATAAATACTAACACATGGTCTGTACCTGATTAACCTCATTCTCCCGAAGATTAACCCAAATGGGTCCAAAAGTACATGGAAGACAGATCCAAACTATGGCAAATCTATCAGCCAATTCCCCTCCGAAACTAAAATCCTAATTCGGATAATTGAAAGGATCTACCAAAGGATATCTAGACATAAGTTGCCTCTTATATTCAACAGTATATATATATATATATATATATATATATATATATATATATATATATATATATATATATATATATACTGTATTTCTTAATTGGGAGAGTTTCCCAGCAGAGTGCTCAATTATTAATGCAAAAGTAAAATTAACTAAATAATTAATAAGAGCATGATGTTTATTAATATTAAATAAAGTGTTACAACAACATCCGGACCATTTATATATATATATATATATATATATTCATGTATACTCCCAGATATGCTTTAGTAGGATATACCCAACCCCATATATCCACGATGTGCTTTTTCTAATGTATTAAACTCGGTTTTTAATCGATAACATGTAATCTTCTTTACCGGCTTTAACGGCTCCCCGCTTTTCTGTAACGTTATGCGAAGAATATTGTTAAACAGCGGCTCACACAGCTTGGCCCAGCAGCTTGCATTGGCCCCTACCAATTCACTTCGAATCTTTTATAAACGTGTATATCAAGATACGGAGAAAAATCCTTGCGCCAAAGTCTGAATATCCAATGGCTCATTCTAACACTGAAAACAGGTGATTTACCCTTATTGACTTAATGGGTACCCCTACACACACTCGTGACAGTTCTATCCTTCTGTCGGCGGCCAGCGCCTAGACTCTACCCTCGGAGCCCACATTCAACGGTAATACAACATTGGTCAGGACTTCCACCTGCTAAATTCCGTACACCACAGAAAATATAAATTGTGGCTAGGTGTCTATTGACTGAGACTGATCAGTTCGACACACCCTTCGGGTCACTGCCAGCAACTGAAAGTACTGGTATACAAAACGCTCCAGTTTATGTATATATTCACCTTGTTTACTTTAGATACCTCACCTTGTAGGGCGTGCACCTGTGAAATCAACTAATTTAGACTTACAATATTTCAGGTTGTTTCAGGTCGCGTAACGTTCACTACCGACATGCTCTCGTCAATAACGTGAGCTAATGTAAACTGCTTTTCAAGAGGTCAGCATACTTTTTTTCTAGATCGTTCTCAAGTCCATTTCAGCGACAAATAGGACCTTGAGGGCTTTCACAAATATGCGTAACATTGCGATTTTCTTCCTCATCTGCAACAGAGCTAGCCCATTTTAGATACACCCTTACCTCTCTGCAACAATCGGAAAAATGTTCTTCTCTCCGAATATATTTTTCGACCTGCTGTCAGACCTCAGTGATCATCCTGAATTCGTCTCTCAACTGGTCTAAAATAACTTTAGAAGGCTGCAGATCGATGACAAAAGTTACCAACCGATTCACCCAAGAGTTCGCATTTTCGTTTCTCCTTGTGCACACGGTATTTGCATCATTAGCACCATGCACACCCATCCCCGTCCATATATGCAACGGGATGCAGATGAGAATTGATCTTAGATGATCACCTTTGTCCGAGTTTTCCCTCTTGCAATTTTCGTTGTTTATTATACAGGACTTTTATCGTGACAGTGTTCTTTTATCTATTTGTAAAAACTGTCACTTAACAATTGTCCATGTTGTTCTGTTCTACTGTTTTTGTCTCCTCTGTTTTGGTACTTCACTCGTCCGCCTTTAACTTAATTTTCGAGTTATGGGTGAATCGACCTTTTCTTTTGTATCACCCTCCTTCTTATCGAGTCTTATCTTCCCTTGTGCCCTTTGACTCGTTGGTAGACTCTCTCATTGTACAGGGCGAAGTCCCGGACCTCGACCAAAATACGTTGTCAACTCCTTAATACATGGCTGTGCGTCTTCTTCTGGCGTAGTTAATCGACAAACACATCGTTGAGAATGGCTTTGACGGACCCACTTATTAAGGTATCTTAATCCGAGAAAAAAATAGCCTCAGTCCCCCTATGCTCTTACCAACCACATTGGGGATTTCTAATCCAGTAGCCCCTAATTCCATGAGACTCTGGCAGCTTCGATCGTCGTTCTGTAACTGACGCATCACAGTAACAGCTGCTCTCGTAGTGAGCATAGAGTTATCCACAAGTTCGCTGGAACCCGGTGTGTTAGTCCTTTCATATGCTAACAAGATCACCTCTGTAACTTCCAGACAATATACCCTCTTATTCTGAATGGTATCTAGCCATTTCACGTATTTTCTAGGGATCTCCATTATAAGTAGGAACCCTGCCTCTTTCTATCAGACATTTTAATCCCCTCTGGACCTCATCCACATCCCCTACTATCTTATTAATCGCCGGAATTAAATCGCTCTATGTATTGCTACGCATTTCTCTTTTCCTAAAGCAAAACTAGAAAGAAAACTTTAAAACGCAAAACAGAGTAATTCGGCAACACATTTAAGTTCTTAGAAATTTGACGAAAAACAATGCATAATACCTGCACTATGAATTTGACAAAAGCTATCTCTCTTTTTCTTTTAAACACCTGTGAAAATAACAATTAAAACTAAAACTTTCACGTTCATTTTACCTTCAATATATTCTTGATTTCTCAGGATCAACCGTTTTCATTTCCTCTAAATGTGCAGTCGGCTAAAAGTGATTTGGGCTGATCTCGGCAGAAAAACATGTTTCTCTTTTTGATCTTTTAAAATTACCTTATATTTCTTTTGTTCAGTATATTTCTCTAAAATATTTTAAAGTTTCTCTTCTGTGCTATTATTCTTTTATACTAGCACCCAAGGGCGAGTTCACGGTTTTATTACGCTTTTTAAACGTAACGGTGCAGGGTATTTGAAAGGCTTTTCCTTTTCCTGGCAAACGTTCTCATTTTGGTTCTCACCAAGTTTGAGTGAATTTATTTGTGGTAATGACCTAAGTCTATCCTTGTTACAGCATAAGCTTTACTCCTTCCATAGATCCGCAGATTTTGTCGTATTGCAACTCGGATACTTGCTATCATTAAAGCTAGTAACTTCTGCAGAAGTTGATATGCAATCCCCGTTATTGTGTTGTTGTTGTTGTCCGTGGCAGGGATAACTAACCCATGTGATGCTTCGTTTATGTTAGCTTGACAATACCTCACCTATACACTGTAATTTCTCTTCTATAAAGCATAAGTCGCTGCTATTAGAGGGCCACCTCGTGTATAAGAATGCAGAATGTTTTTTTTTCAAAAGTACGAGTGTAATTAACAGAGAGTCCGTAAAACTCAAAAGCAACAACGTTCGTATTTTGTGGTTGTGCTAAATATTATATTATTCGTATTGAAGGGAGTTGGAGTTGTCTATATAGGCAAATATAGGGGTATAGTCTCTTTATGCTGGGGAATTATGATTCGGTTTGTGACTTTTTCGACGTGAAAAGAATTTCGATCTGGGCTTAGAAAAACGTATTCATTTGATAAGAAGTGTGAGAGACGGGTCTCAGCGGCTAACTTTAACTGTTAGTTATTTCTATTTTCTGACTCTGACTGTACTGTAAAAATTGGCTCGTCCTCCACTATAATCAGGCAGGGTAAATCGGCATCACCCGAACGAATAATCCACTCGATCTGCTCAGCCGATATTTCTCTCACTCATGATATATCAGATAAAGACTGACGTTTTTTCGGGTAACACTTGCAATTTCCGTTCTAGGCGGTTATATTCAGCTCGTAAACAAAACAATACACTCTTCTAGTTTTATTCTTTGTTCAAGTTGTGTGAAATAGTAATCCTTTATTTTCTCGGTACACTCTTTGAAATGTACACGAACGCTTGTAATCACCTTAAGTGTTCGTACGGCTTTGGTACATTATCACAATATTTTTACGAGTACAGAGAGTTGAACTAAGCGTGCCTCTCATAAAACCCAAAATTAACATATATACATATTCATAATTTTTGAGAAATTAAATTTTATAAGTATTTTTATGATGATATTGTTTATTATTATAATTATAAAATATGTTATATTACTTCACGACCAAAGAAAAATGCAAGATGTGATGAGACAAAAACCAAATGATTTTTAAATATCTGCGTTACAAAATGAAGATCTATTAAAACATGCCTTACGGAGCATTTTTACATTTTTTACATTGATAATCATTTTTTAAGCACGAAGAAAAAATTAATAGAATGAATCCCTGTGGACATCTTTTATGGATTAACAGACGATGTGAATGACTATAGTGAGAGTAGTTGCGAGGAATTGATGACTTTCGTTTTATATGGAGAAAGCTGAAAAATCCGAAACAGTAACTGAAATGAAGATTTAACGATTCACCGGAGCGTTAGTCAGTAATTTTGACATGAAGCCCACGTGATAACAGAGATGTGTTCAACCAAAAAAATGGGAGTGGAAATCAAGTTGTGCTGTTTCTGAACGAGGCATATTTTTTCTTAATTTCAGGAAGACATAAATATTCATATATCGATTCAAATTCATCGTCAAGTGCCTCTTACACATCTCTGGTACAATTATGGATATTTTAACAAAACATTGATGTTATAATGCGATGTTTGGGAAACGATAGTTTTAAAAATCACGGTTATGAAATCACCAGCAAATTCGTTGCTATCTAGCTATCTATCCCTTTCTATAATCTGCTATCTTGCTGTAATGAATGATTGATGTTGGTTTTACATCCTAATTTATGAGTATAGAAAACAATAGATTATATGCACGAAAATGCATGTTCCGGGTGCAATAGAAGGCACACGGTAATCTGTGTGGCAAATTAGACATCTGAAATGTGAATCAATATTGTGTGAGCAAGCACTGCCTATATACGAGTCAGATGCGTTGCTACGAAGGTGCAATCAGATCACTTTTTTGCCTTGAAATACTAAAATATAACTTTGCAATCAAGGAGCGAATCCCGTCTCTTGCTTACAGAAGTGACGTATTTCTAGTCTTTTTCTACTCTCTCGTTATGCCCTTGGAAGGTTCGTAACTGAACTCCAATTACTGGTTTCCTTTCCAAAACATTCTCAAGTAAAAAAACTGTTATTCTTACTACAAACGAAAGACGTTTATATTCTCTCTGCGTGTTCCTAGCGTCAGGCAATATTCTATAATTGGATTTTCTTTTTAAGAACGTCACATCTGTAAATCACATTTCTACAACTCATCCTCCCTACATAGTACATGGCGGTCATTAGACCTAATAACCAATTGTTCTCATGAATTGTTCCCCATTAGTAACAATACATTGTTTATTCTCATGCATGTCCAATCCTCTGATAATTATCGTTATCATTACACTGACAATCCATCAACTTCATTAACATGTTATCATTGATAGCTTTTCGCCTTGATAAATAGATTTTTATAGACAGTAAATCTGGCATAAACTGTCTATATACTATCTAATGTTATGACAGATTATATCATGGATTATGTGTTTGCAATTTAGTTATTATAATTACCTACGTATGTAACACATATAATTCAACAATAACATGAGTCTATGCCTGACTACGTAAGGATGGGCAAAAGTCTGATATGGGGCTTCCTTCTTCATATGCCATGACGTGTACTCAAAGTTTTTTGCATAGAAACTTCCATGATAACAAAACTATGCATCTTATCAGAAGGGAATTTTCCCCTCAAAGATCATCTAATTTATACATCAATATTTGAAAAATTAGAAGTAGAAATTTGGTCAATATTTCTAGCATAACCGAATGTTTTATGGTTGAAACGAAGACTTAAAGAATGTTCTACCACTGAGTTCAAACGGGACGCCGAATTATGCTTTCTGTCCCTTTGACCAACCGCAGTCACACACGCACATGAACGACCAAACGTCTTGTCAACAATCCAATTCCCTTTACCGTTCCTCTTTCTTTTCTCTTTTCTCAGCACTCGACGTAGACATAACGTCAACCTTTCTCCACCAAGTCCCTGGGGCAAAGTGTCTACGCTTTTAATAACAATGAGTAACAGCCCATGCAATCCAAGCCCCATTTGCATACGTGAAATCTCGTCGCGTGACAAAAGTTACATATTTCTATTCTGTACACTCTGGGTTCAATACCTGATGAACAATACATAGTGCAACCGTAACCTGTTTTCCCTGTGGAGCTACATGCTTGTTGCTACACCTGCCCCTGATCTCTTGATAACACATGATGCAGCGTGGTGGTGGCCTGTTGATTCTTCGAAATGGAACGTGCACCTCAGTTTCCGCTTTCCGTAAGCACATCGCAACCGCAATTGTAACCCACAATTCACATAAACAAAACTGTCTTACTTGTTGGCTGCAAAATGCTTGGTCATTATCGGCTAAAATCGCACGCGGTGCTCCCTTTCGTAAAGAACGGGCAATAGTTGTCGAACAACATTTCTGAGTGTTGGCGTGTAATCAGTCGCCAAACCGCAAAACGAGTTAGTCCACAGTCGATGAGAGTAAGAAAGTGGTTGCCAAAGTAATGCGTGATATCCATTTTCAACCCTTTGCTATGCATCACTTGCTTCCAGTCGTCCTTTTCGCCAACGTGCTGGTGCTGGGGCAATTGACTGACACATCTCATAGTGTTTGATGACTTGTTTCACCTCTGATTTGGCTACTGCTGGGTGAAATACAGAGTCCTTTTTATGCCTGGATGTCCGCTCTGTGCGTGGATGTTTTCTATCTGCTGCTGGCTCATCGCGCTCACTAAACGGTCTCTGCGCCCACTTTTATTGCATCGTACCATTTGTGAGGCACTCGTGTGAGCTGATCATCATGTTGCAGTAGGACGGCTAATGTTACGCTGACTACCAGATCATACTCGCAGACTAGACTCTTTAAGGTGTCTAACATTCGTTTTATCAACATGGTGCGTATTCTTGCTATCGCAGTCAATGTGTCGAACACCCAGCAATAGATGCAAAGGGAGTCAGTATGCAAGTGTAACCTATTTGCCTGCCATTGTTGTGCTAGATTAACGTCATTCATCAAGGCATCTTACTTAGTAACGTTTGTGTGTTGGGCGGCGTTTGCAGGCCGCAACCAACGGGCATCCTCCAACATGGCTCCATCCTTCTCCAACAGGACTCCCACTGCTAGTGAACTAGCGTCAACCCACACATGTATTTCTTCTCCATTCATAAACCCCTCTTCTCAGTCCGGGTCGTAATGCGTTGCTCTCTCAACACTTTCTGCAATAATTCGGGTGAGAAGGGCATCACTTGTTTGATCGTCCCACCCGGTGGTTACTGCATTAGCCCTGCGTTTTATTACACTCACTGACACACGAAGCCAACCACCCGCTGCAAGGTGTCCCACGAGTTTTCTACACAAGGAAATGGTGTTTCTTGTGAGAAGTTCTAGGGATGCCGGAAATCACATTTCCTCATCTCCATCGCAGGATGTCATTCTCCCCTAAAACTCCCCGGCCCAAGCCGTTCCGGGTCTTTGCACGTTAGGCCAAACCCTGTCTATTTCGCTCTGATGTGCGTCGCCGACTTGACATCTTCATTGATGTAAATGTCGTCAAGTTACGCCGATTGGGCCTTTTTGGCGGTCTCTTCCTATGATAACACAGCACTAACGACGGCTCTCATGATCTGCGGCGCCACATTCAACCCAAAACGAAGTCTGGTGAGGAAGTATCTCTAGCTGCGAAATACCACCGTCTGAAATGGCCATAACTAGCAAAGTTATGAACTAAATGATGATCAACATAACACTCCTAATCAAGCCTTAAACGGAACATGTTCAACGTTCGTTGGAGTAACCCAAAATCATTTGCCTAAGGCACGTCCAAATACCACTCAAGTCTAGCCCCGCTCACTCTACACAATCGTGCAATTTTCACCAATCTCTCAGCAAAATCTTCCGAGGCAAGTTTCGCCTTCTCAGCCTTAATACGAATCGTTAGACGATATTGAAAAATTCGAATAAGGTATGGGGCAGCAAAGGTCTCACAATCGTAGACAACTGTTATACGTGTCTGCCATAACGCACTTCTTAACAATGCTAGTAAGCGGTAGAACACAACACCTATTTGCTTATCCTTTGTCAGAGCCCAATTGCTACACACATTAATAGGTTCCAGTTCGAAGGACGTTACATTCAGTATGCGGACCATATTACCTGCAACTAACTTAATGAGCGGCACAACGATGCGGCGTGGCTAACAGTCTCGTCTTTATCACCGCAACTGACACAAAAAGGCGAAGCATTAATGCCAGCTGCATTAAGCCTTTTGTCGATCCAGAGAGCATTTCTAATAATCAGTCAGGCCAGAGATGCCGCGTTATTATCGAAGAATTACACCGATGTGCCAAGGGCAAGATCAGCGTAGCTTCCCCCTCGAAAAACCGAGCCGCTCAATCGTCTTATCTCGAACAGATTCCTACACCATATGCCGATACAATGCCTGTCAAGACAACAGCTGGGTGACAGAGAGGCTTTTCTTCACCTGTTTGGGGAACTTCAAGGCCCGTCGACACTCGTGATAAAAGGAGCATTCGCCTCGACGAAACCTGTGTACATCCCCCTCATCCAAGTGCACACTTTTCAAAGCCGGGAAGGGATTCTTAGTGTCTTCCTTCAAGAAGCAACCGTTCCCTTCAACTTGTGTACACATTCGATCCAGATAGTATAACCGAAGCGTATGTTGACGAATCTCAACACTTGGTATTCTAAGAAATATGTAGATTACAGAATTCGCAAAGGACCATAAGGGATCTACCAAGCCATAAAATACATGAAAAGAGCCATCTGCAATTCAAGCAGTGTATCAGACGGGAGTGGAAGAACTGATAGACGATATAATATGATTGAGAATAGGTGTTAACAATACTTTCGATCTTTTCATTAATGAAAGATTTCTACGAATCCACATATCAGCTGCTGTTCAAATCGCTTTCAATACTTCCGACCAATTTTTCTCCATCTTAAGATTAGGACAACACCAGACACCAAGTAGCTTGCAAGGCCCATCAGTCCATCTGAAAGGTCCCTGTAGGGATACACCCTTCCAGACACCGATGCGGCAAGCCCACATACTTGTCGCAGGGAATGTTGATTCCTGTTATCGTTTCATACATTCTGATTTATCTGTCGACGCACTAATCACGACACTGCTCGTTACAAGCACGGTTACGTCGTCGCCATAGGCAGAGTACTTCAATGTGGTGCAAGCACCTGGCAAAGTAACTCCGCGTAGGACCGGGTAAACCCTAGGTTTTTGAAGGAAGGATTCCAACACAAGCGCATAGAGCATGGGTTAAAGTTCATAACCCTGACGAAGATATCTGGATAATCTGAAGGGCTTCGACCTCATACCATTCACTTCCACCAGTGCACTGGGGTTTGCATAAATGAGGCGAATCCAAGAGCGAAACTGCAGGCCAATTACAAAACACCCTCCTAGTAGTGATGATCCACCTTATCGAATGCTTTGGACTGATCTAAATAGATCAACGCGGTTTCTGTGTCGACTTTCTCAATGATTAAGCGTAGTAAAAAGTCGAAAATTATTTATCCCATCCCCACTAACTTTGCTCTTGCATAACAATTTCACAATCCCCTTGTTAAAGTACTCAGGTATTAACCTGTTCCTTAACTAAGCGTTAAATAAAACTGTCAGTAAGGGTACACAGATATGCGACAACATCAAATACACCTCGTATGGCAAACCATCGATCCCAAAAATCTATTCAGGCCGACTCCCTTTAGGGGATACATGACTTCATCTTCTATTATGTTAGCTTAGCACCTAGCCGCTTCGGTCGCACCAAGGCGAGAAAAGTCAGCTTAATAGAGATCGAAATGTGCTAATGACAGACCGGGCTTCCTGGTTAATAGATCCTGGAAGTAAAGAACGAAACGCCTCTAAAATACCTTCGTTTGTGGTCACGGTACGTCCGTCCGGCAATGTGATGCGTGCGATATGTCGATCAGTAGCGCGTCGACGATTCTTTGCACGCAATTCAGCCGCCATATTTGTCGCCTCTTGAGGCATTCTTTTTAACCTAGCCCTAATTAAAGAAGCTTCGTTCTCGTTTATAGTCAAAGAGGCGAGCTTCGCCTTAATTATAGTAACATTAGTACTATCCCCCGCCAACCGCCCGATCTAATTTAGATTCTAGTGTCGCTTTTGCTGCCTTAGCTTCTAGGTTGAGTCGTCGACTAACATCAGAAGACAATGACTTAACTTATTTTCTTAAACTTTACCCACAACTTATTCGCAGCTATAGCCCCGTCATTTCCAGCTGATATATTAGTAGTAGCTGTTCCCGGTAACTCATCACATGAAACAACGAAGTGTTGAGTTTCAAGTATCCAGCTAACCTATGATTCCGGCCATCTAAGTTTACGATCCGAGTAAAGTATATTATGAACACTTGGACACTAATAAAAATGCCTCGACCTTTCTAATAAAAACCAGTCAATATAACACGAAAGCTGTACTGAACCGGAGCCACGACTAGTTGTCTGATTCCATTCATTATCACGGGGCTTTTCATTTCGAAATGTATCGTTAAGACAAACCTATTGAAAAATTCACGAAATGTTGTAGCATCGTGATCTGTGTTAGTACCCCTAGAAAGATTACCCTACAATCTATATCGGGATCCAGCACTGTGTTTCAGTCTCCCGTTAAATAACTGAACGAGGTGTGTTCATGAACTGTTCGATTCGCCGAAAAAAGGGAGCACGTTCAGCCTGGTAGTTAGGCGCATAAACCCCAATCAATCGAAATGACTTATATTTTATAGTAACATCTAGAATGCAAAGCCCTCCTTCCGAATCGATGAAACAAGGGGCACACGGCGCATCTAAAGTTCGCTGCACTAGCCAGGAAGCCCCTGGAGTTAGAATTGAAGTTCGCTGAATAGTAAAAATCGCTAAACAACAAATAATCACATTGTATTAAGTGAGTTTCCTGAGTACAGTGTAATCCCCTCCAAGTCTTTGAAGGTCCTGCATAATCGCAATTTTCGAGAACAGGTCCTAAAACCACGGACATTCACACTTGATAAAAAGAGTACTATTGTAGTATCTTACGGTTGAGTTTCTACAACGAACATTAATAGGGTTAAGGTGCTGACGGCCATTCCATTAGAATGAGTGCACATAGCGGTGTTGATGAGGCCATCTTTGGCCAAACTGCCGACATCAAGGGGAATATTAATTTTCCTGCCCTATACAAGGATAGGTGAAAACATATGGGCGCCTTCCCATGACTTGATGTTCTTAAACTTCTTAAATTTAAGTTTTTGTAACTAGTTAATTGTGGGTAGATGTCGAAAGTGAGGTTGGCCTCCTCTAGCATTCGCCATAAAGCCATTGCATCATCTCGAGGGCGTACAACAGTCAGTACTCGGGAGGCATTGAGAAAGTTGAAGTGATTTTCAATAGATTTTCCCCCACCTTCTGAAAAGCGAGCATCCTCTTCAAGTCAGCGAAGTGATGTCCCTTCGCCCTGGTGATAACCTCTGCTGATATTCTACATATATCTTCACCAGGGTAGAAGAGTTATCTTTTTCACCAGTTCTATATGATGGGGGCAGTTACATTTTTACACTTTGGGGCGGGGGAGGGAAAATGCTTATATCAGTTTTCATTGGGGAGGAGGAAGGAGTAGGCCTATTAGCGTGCTTGAGAAACAGGGAAGGGGGAGGGAGCAATGGTGTTTTCTTAAGGGAAGGCAGCCGTGTGTTTTGAGGGGTTTGATGAGGGGAGACGAACGGAGAAGGTTTTGAAGAGTCGATTTTGACTATTTCAGGAGTTGGACTTAATGGGATCAGTTTATTTTCTCTTTCTTTCGTAGGTACGCTAACTGGAGGCGGCCTCTTATGGGGTAGGTTTGGTTTTGTAGGTTGGGAAACAGGGGATATTGTTGGCGTATTTATTGGGCTGGACTTAGGAACCAATTTGCTGCGCTGTCTTTTGGAGGGAGAGCTAGGGCTGGGATGTGTCTTTTCTCTTAGTTTTTTTTAGTTGTATAGCTTTAACATATGATTATCGCCCTAGACCCTTCGACATTTTATAGCCTTCCTTTTCTTTTATCATTTGTTCTAAGGCGAGTCTTCCAGTACTTCTTTTACTTGGACTAGCGTCTATCTATCCTCTCTTTGTCTGTTTAAATAGGTTCTGGAAATTCCTTTTCATTGCTGTCCTTTTCTGAAGATTCTTGGGCTGGGATTCTGGTAATAAAAAGCTAATTTTAGCGCCTAAATGTACCCAAAGCTTGTTTTGGGAGTGTTGGCCAGGTTTTCTGTTTCAGGGCAGTAAAAGGTAAGATGTCCTATGCCATTGCAAGTCCATCAATAAGGTATTCTAACTGCGACGAAAACTACACGCTTATCGTCTCCTACCTCGAGATTATAAGGGATCTCGATGAAAGCCTTGCGATCAATCAGTATGTTGTACTTCCAAATCGAAAGGTATTGATCGCAAGACACCGACATCAGTTCTCCATACCTGGTCAGAATGTGCCGATGTTTTCACTCTCAATATAGAAGAGTAACATGAATTACCGTGATTGTAGTGCTCCATTCTTAGTATATCATCTTGAGTTATTATTTCCTGTTTTGCAGGTATCATACATTCAGTATTCGAATTGAAAATGGCAGACCAGTTATTGTATCCGCGAGTTTGTATAATTTTAACTGGTTTATGGACCACTGGCAGCTTCGTAATTATATCTACATATGCTCGTATTGTCTTTGTGTTCCCCTGTCTACGACAAACATGGTAAGGATCTTTCTTTGTATTTCTCCCAATTTTGACAGGTCAATAATGAGTCCGTTTTCAGTCATGTTACTTTTATAATTTTCCATTTTCGCTCGGGATTCTTCAAGATTGATGTTAACTGCCATGGGTTTGGTCCAGCCCGACGTCCCAGGTTGGGAGGAAAATAGCGACCCCATGTCCTGAGTCTTATTCACCCTTGGCACAGGGCATGGGGCTGCCATGACCGATGATGGAAATAAAAAAGGAGAAACAAAACTTTAAACATCAACATTATTCGGCTCTAAAAAAGAGAAACCGATTAACAACAATATAATAACGAGTAAGAATAACAATAACAACTTTTAACAAAACTCGCAAAAAAAGATACAAACTGACAAGAATAGCGTAACAGACAAATACCTTTCTCCACGAAGTCCTCGGAGCTAAGTGTGTATGCTTTTAACACAACGAAAATCAGCCTATGCAAACCAAGCCTTATGTGCATACGTGAACTCTCGTCGCGTGACAAAAGTTACATGTTTCTATTTTGAAACTGGAACACTCTGGGTCCAATCGCTTATGGACAATACATGTTGCAAACCTAATCCGTTTTCCTTGTGGACCTGCATGATAGTTGCTACAATGGTCAATTTGAAATTTCAATGAGACAGTCGTATTTAGTGCAATACTTCATTGATAATAATATGGGCGAAGTAGCAAATTTCTACAATGAACGCAACTGCAGTTACCACGAAAAGTGTGACGTTGCGTTGACTGAGTTTTAATCTAAGAATCATACAATTCAATTGCTTATAAGTTTGACATTTCCACCATGTTTTGTGACGAATGGTCAAGCGTTGTAGATACTAATAACTACGCAAACAAACAAATATAGTGACGAACCAACAAACAGATTCGACTAAAACATAACTTCTTTTGCGGATGTAATAACATGTATTATTAATATTTAATAACTTTTTAATTTTAGTAACTATCACGAAATGAATTATTAAAATATGTATTCGATATTTCTAACGATTTTACTAATTATCCCCCCCCCCCTTATTGATTACATAGTGCGTATTAGGGGCTCGGCAAGCTGCATCCTACCTGGTAGGGTGGACGGCGTGACTGGTCCTCACTCATCTCGTAAATATCTCATATGTTGACTCCAAGCGCCATGACACGGAAAACTATGCTAGCGGGCTAACCCATGTGAAGTGGTTGATTGTTTACATGGCACCACTGGGTGTATGAATCTCTTAGAAGCAGATCACTGGCCACAGCAGAATAGTTACAAGAACTTTAATGCAATGTGAAACCCTACTATTGTTTTATGGCCTTACAGCCGAAAGAAGACAAAACTATGGGCGTACACCCAGAAATTAAATCCAGAGTGGAGCCCCTAAAGGTGTTGGATATCAGAATTACTTCTCCCAGCAGTTCCTGCAGCTAAGTGAGTGCCAAATGTATTTTTCAGCTCACCTTTAAACAAAATCAGCGAAGCCGAGAGGTCAATCCGGATTTCTGGAACATGTCAGAGCAATGCCGCTGTCAGCAGCGTCAGAAACAACACGAAAGACAGAAGTTATGAGTAATAAGCTATGAACGATTGGCGCAACTCAGGTGCTATGACCTGGCTCCGACGGTAAGTGGGACCATCGCATTTCGATTGGTCAGCTACTACCTGACTCAATTTGGAAAGCTCCCAGCCAGAAAGGTGCTAACCCGCTACAGTTAGCCTGCTTCAATGGGTGCCTAGAGATATGAAAAAGACTGAAAAGCAGACTGAAAACTTTGCAACAGAAAAAAAAACGACTAATCTTGTGATTAGTCAGCTTGATTGACAGGACAATGTGCCTGGCCTCTCTGATGATTTACAACATTTATCATCGACTGGGAGCTCACAAGGCCAAACATCGACGAACCTGCACTGTAAGAAAAAAGACTCGTCTCGCATCAAGCAGCAACTTCAGGGAAAAGAACTACACGTCTTCCTAGCATGTCAAGTAATCTGAGCAACCAAGACTGCATGGCGTTGAATTCGAAGTGAAGAATCATCTACTCACCACTCCTTAACCACATTCCAGTGAACAGCCAGAATCTTGTCTCTAAGCTTATAAGCCGGCTCAGGCCCAGTAAACGACCATGACCCTCCGAGACAAAATACCAATTCTACGAGGATATTGACACCACGATCAAAAGCATTCATGTCAATGTATGTATCTGCTAGATGACTTCAGTGCACGAGTGAGTGCCGACCATAACTCATGTCAAAACTGCATTGATCATTTTTGTGTCGGCTGGCTGAACGAGAATGCACTGAGTTGTGCTCCTACCATAACTGCATAACAAACAAATTCTTCGTCATCATGCAACATCATCGAGTATCCTGGCAACACCCAAAATCCCATCACTGCCACCAGCTAGATCTTGTCATAACACAGAGACCCTCACTGAACTGCGTTCTCGCCAAATGGAGTTGCCACAGTCCTTACTATGAAACCTAGCACTCCACGGTTGGCAGTAAAGTCTGTCTACAGTACGAGTGGATGCATCGAACCAAGCAGAAAAGCCCCCTTGCTTTAACACAAGCAAAATGACAATACGAGATCTACGCAAATTGTTCGTCAACACTATCGAAGACGCCCTCAACGAATATATTACTGGCAATGCTGTGTAGATTTGGGTTTACATCCGTGATGCAACCTACAACGTATCAGTGACCACATTTGCAGTAACAAGAAGAAAAACCCGGACTATATTACGCCGGCATTGATAAGTTAGTGCCAAAAATAAATTTCAAAATGGAAGCCTTCGTTAGCTACAAGAGGAAGCAATCTGCGAATACAGTCATTGCACTCTGGAAGGCCAGGAACGATGCTCAACGGATCGCTCGACGCTGACAACGATACTGTGATAGTATACAGCTCACTGCTGACTGCGGCAGGATTCGTGGCATGTACAAGTGCTTTAAGAGAACCTTCGGACCAACCATGAACAACATCGTACTAGTAAGATCAACTGCCTGTGACAAAATATCAGACAGTAGCAGACAGATGGAAAGGTAGGGTGAGAAGTACTAAGAACTTTACGCGATGGAAAACGCTGTCACAGACATAGCCGCCGAGAGCACAATCAACCTACCTATTAAATAAAAGACTAGCGAAAATATATCCCTACGGTCGTCTACTTTTGCTAGGCGTCCGCCTTCTTCGGTGGTCAGACATTGATTTTCTTTGTTTCGGACCAAAAATATTTTTAGTAAAAAAAAAGGAAAACAATGTCTCCCACTTAAAGAAATATTTGTTGTTATAAATAGGAACATTTTTTTTTGGGGGGGGGGCGGGGGATTTCCACCGTCTTTAAAAAAATTCAGCGCGAACGCAAAGTCCTACTCTACACCGAAGAATCAGTTTTGATACATAACCTCGTTTTAAGATCATTCATTGCTAAGTAAAAAAGGTAAAAAAAGCATTTCTTTTGTATAAGTAGTTAATTCAAAAGTGTTCCCTTAAAATTGTTTCGTTTGCTAAGTTGGTAGAGTTCTCGGGTGGTAAGACATTGATTTTCTGTTTCGGACCAAAATTATTTTTAGTTAAAAAAAAGAAATTGGCTCCCAATATTGTTTGTTTTAAAAAGAAAGTAAATATTATTTTGGGGATATTTTGCCCCCCCCCCCCTCCAAAAAAAATAGGTGAGATTCTTTAATGCCCCCTTGCACGTCCCTTAAAAAATCAAGCGCGAACGCATATTCGAAGAACCAGTTTTGATACGTAGCCTCGTTTTAAGATAATTCATTGCTAAGTAAAATAAAATGAAAACATCATTTTTCTTGCCTAAGTAGTTAAATCAAAAGCGTTATTTTAACTTGTCACATTTGCTCAGCTTGTAGGGCGTCAGACAAATTCGTCCTAATTGCCACATGATGTTAAGATTATGAGTTCAAATCACGACCTCGGCGTCGAAATTGTTTATTTGGTTTTAAGATGTGTCCTGATGTATTTCTTATGTTTCTGACTTGGAAATTGATTGAATAGTAATTACCTGACTCCTTACGTTTACAAAAAATTTCGCAAACAGACAGACAGAATAAGAGAAAGCGCTCGTTATATTATAAGTGGACTAGCCAAAATAGCTTCCCTACGGTCGTATATCTTTGCTAGGCTGCCGCGTCAGTTAAAAAAAAAGAATCAAAACATTTCTGCCTCCAACCCCCTATTTTTTTGTACCCTTCCCTATAAATTGTAATATTTATAGTTTAAAAAGAAAAAATACCCCATAAATTTTTTTACCCTCCCCCATACATAGAAATATTTTTAGTTAAAAAAAGAAAGAAAAAATTGCCCTCCTCCTAAATTTTTTTTTATCCTCCCCCACGCATAGAAATATTTTTAATTACAAAGATTTAAAAAAAATTCTTCGACCCTCCACCCCCCAAAAATATGTTTGTAAACAAATAAAAAAACAAAAATTTGCCACAACCCCATATTTTTTGTTTGTTTTGTACCCTCCCCCATACATAGAAATATTTTTAGATAAAGAAAGAAAAAAGTATTTAGTAATGACCGGGATATGTATTGCTTAACTTCAATTTACTACAAAAGAACTTGTCTTTACAACGTAATGAAAATAAAAATGACGTCCCTTCCGAAAGAATGACTTGGCAATTTTAACAGGACTTGCAATTCAAAGTATGGTTTAAAAACAGGCTGGTTTCTCAATGAAATGTGTTTAATTAATATAACCTTATCGGAAAATATTGTAAATACATATGTAAATTTGATAATAGCAGTTATAACTGTATATTTGTAAATATGAATTTATTAGAAGTTCAAAAGAAATGAATTATGTAAATTGCAAAACCCGTCCGGTCTCTAACCGTGTGTTGGTAACAGTATATAAAGAAGTTGAAACAGTATTAGTTTAAGTAATATTCTTAACACTATTTCTGTTCTAATCGCAGTCTCGTATTGAAATTTCGTTTTACCTTTTTTATATGTTATCTAATGTTATTCAATGTTATATAATCTATATTAATTAATTAATTAATAGTCCCCTAATTCTAAAGGTATACACAGATTATAAACGCTTACTTGAAAAATGTATACAATAGTAATTACTCGCACCCCGTTTACAAAAATAATCGCCGACGGACAGACAGATAGAAAAACAAACAGACCAGCAGACAGGCAGAGAACCTGGTCGTTACATTATAAGTCAACTAGCGAAAATAGACTCCGTGCTGCGTTCTTGGGTGGTGAGACATTTTTTAGTAAAAAAAAAATGTCTCCCACCCGAATAAATATTTTTAGTTTAAAAAGAACTAAACCAAAAAATAAGTTTTTTGTGGGGGTTGCGAATTAAAAGAAATCGAGCGTTAACGCAGAACCCACAGTATGTGGAAGAACCAGTTTTGATACGTAGCTTCGTTTTAAAATCATACATTGCTAAGTACAAAAAATTGAAAAATACATTTTCGTAGGATACGTAGTTAAATCAAACTCCTTCGTTAACTTTGTGACGTTTGCTCAGTCGATAGACCGTCGGACACATTCGTCACACTTATCTTGTAACGTAAAGATTGCTAGATCAAATCTCGATGTCGAAATTAGTTTTTGTTTATTTAGTTGTTAAGATGTGTCCTAATGTATTTCTCCTATTTCTTACTTAGATATTAAGTAAATAGTATTTACCTCCCATCCCAAAATATTACATTTACAAAAATTCACCTGAACAGGCAGACAGACAGACAAACAGACAGAATGACAGACAGAGAAGCTATTCGTTATATTATAAGCGGACAATCGAAAATAGCCTCCCTACGGTCGTCTATTTTTGCTAGGCCGCCGCGACAGAAATGAACGCTCACCCGTAAACCGATGGAGATCCAGTCATATTTCTTGGGAAGTGAGATATTGATTTTCTTTGTTTCGGACCAAGAATATTTTTACCTGAAAAAAAAAATTCCGCGCCCCCAAACTCCATTTTTAGTTTTACCCTCCCCATGAATAGAAATATTTTTAGTTAAAAAAATTTAAAAAATGTTGCCCCTCCTAATTTTTTGTTACCCTCTATAATACATAGAAATATTTGAAGTTAAAAAAATGTTGCTTCCCCTTATTTTTTATTTATTTATCATACATAGAAATATTTTAAATTAAAATGAGAAAATTTTTTTTTTTAACTCCCCTTCGTCGACGGACAGACAGACAAAATGACACATAGAGAAACTGCTCGTTATATTATAAGGGTAATAGAACTAAGAAAAGTCCATCGACTCTTTATCCTTGGGCAAAGCCGAAGAAGAAGACTGCATCCCACCTGAAATCATAAAGGTGGAAAGGAAGACATGGATGTTCCACCACCTGCACCAGCAACTGTAGCAATGCTTGAAAGAAGAAACAGTGCTCTAACATATGCGTGACGCAAGCATCATGAATCTGATTAAAAATAAGGGTGACGGCGGCGACTGTAACAACTACCGTGGAATATCCTTCCTCAGTGTTGTTGTGATGGTCTTCGGCTGGGCCGTCCTCAACAGGCTGCAAAGCGTATGTATCCCGAGGGGCAGTGTGGATTTAAAGGAGAAGGATCAACTGTCGACATAATCTTTTCCCTACGACAGCTGCAGGAAAAATACCATGAACAGAGACAACCAGTGTACATTGCCTTCATCCACCAAACAAATGACATTGTACCTTGTCAGCTGAAAGGGACTTTTAACTCTGCTGTAGAAGATTGGATGTCTCCCAGACTCTTGAAAATTAGAAAATCTCATCATGTCGACATGCAGTGCGCCATAAAGTAAAATGCCTTTTCCTCAGACCTTTTCCCAATCAATATCAGGGTAAAACAGGAGTGTATACTCGCCCGATACTTTTTTGTCATTTTCGTCTCTTTACACGTTCAACAAGTCGAAGGATAGAGTGTACCTAAATACCAGAAGACGTGGCAGCCACTTGAACCTCGCCAGCTTTCGAGCTAAGACTAATGTGCGGAAGGTACTTATACGCAAAATGCTCTTCGCTAATGATGCAGCACTGACAGCACACAATGAACGGACATTTCAGCGACCCATCAACTGCTTCGAGAACGCATGCAAAAAGTTGGGAATGACCATTAGACAAGAAACGACTAACATCTTCGGTCAAGATGTAAGCAGTACACTAAACATCACCATTGGCGACTACACCTCGAGGTTGTCAAATACTTTACATACCATCATCACCAATTTCCTCATTGTGTGCATAACTCCACAAACGTACTCTCAAGGCGGAAATAAGCATAGCTCGCTTGGCGAAGAGAGTCTGGAATAACAAGATGTTGACCACCAATGCCAAGATGAACGTGTACTGGGCCTGCGCACTTCTTAACACGCTACTCTACGGCAGTGAATCTTTGTCCTCCTACTCCCGTCAAAAGAACAGACTCAATACCCTCCACATGCACAACCGCTAGAGTATCTTAAGAATCACCTGGCAGGACTACATCGCAAACAAGACCGTACTTGATCAGGCGGACATCCCTAGTAGCTTCGCTCTGTTGTCCCACCGACGACGAAGGTGGATTGGCCATGCAATGCGAATAAACAAGCTCGCACTAGGGTCCAGACCAGCGATAACACCTGTTGTACGTTACAATAATGTATGCAAGCGAGACATAAGTGCAGGTTGTATGAACTTAACAGGCTGGGTAGCCGTCGCTTAAGATCACAGCCGCTGGAGAAGACCTGTAAAGGCCTGCTACAAGACGAGTAGCAAGAGAGGAGATTACATTGACGACAGAGGGCTGCAACAGAGCCATCGTAATCAGGCACCACGTATATATATGGACACTGCAACAGAGCCTGTCGATCTAGGATAGGCTTGCACAGTCACAGCAGACGATGCAATTCGTCAACGGACAAATCAGAGGCTCAGAACTCCATTGTTTGCTGATACAGACGGATACCAACAACACTTTATTATAATTAAAATAACTCCAAAAATAATTACATGATAATTACTAAAAATTACTAGAAATATAGCTTGATCCAACTCTGAGAGAGGAGACGCTATATTACTTAGTAGAATATAAAACATCAACACTTTCAGTTAGTTTTAGCAGAAACCCTTCCTGATATCTACGTATTTCAGAAACATGCCTGTACCGTATATTCAGTGAAGATATAATTGTAATTTCTGACGAAAAATATTTTATGTACTAATTTTCCTTAGAAAAAAAAGTGTTTCATGAATTATGAAATTTTACTTACATTATTGTTTTAGGTTTTAATTCGGGTTTGTCGATACATTTTTTAAAGCTAAATCTTAGTAGTTTTCATAGTGTAGTGTTCATATAGGCTGGTGTATCTTTTTGAATGCGAGTAAGTCAATAATTGAACCCTCTTCTGTAACGAGATATTTACTTTAATGTGAAAGTGTTACAATATCTAAAAGATTGATCAAATAAAAGTGGTTTTCTAAACCTACATGTTCATATTTTAGTGGTAGACAGAGTCATCGAACAACCTTAATCGGTTTCAAAAGTAAATCCGGGCGTTTCGAGACCAAACCAACGGACCCAAGTCTTAAAAAGGTCATGGCCGAAAAAGTAATAAAAACAACACAAATCTGAATTAAACCTCCAACTTTTATCAAGCGAATCTTGTCGAACTCGACTATCGGGAATATATACGGAATTTCGAACTAAATTCTTTATTTAATGCACGCGGATATATTGTTCTCATTCCGTCAGGCATGACCGGTTAAAATATTCAGTTACTAATTATAATTGTATTCCTTGTTAGTATCGTCCGTATTGATTGCCCCTAATTAGTATCGTCTGTATTGTTTGATCCTTATTAGTATCGTGTGTTTTGTAGATTGAAACTGATTTTTGCTTAACAACCTTACATATGCGCCACGTTTTCATGTAGAAAATACACATCAGCAATCCTTATCGCTAAAATACGGAAACCAAAAAAAAACAGACAAATGTTTTTAAAAAACTGATGATCAAAACAACAAAATAACTAGCGAAAATATAACAGTTAGTAAACTTAGTGATCGCAATAAGTAATGTGTACACTGAATGTAAAAAACTAAGCATATTTAATACGACAACACATACACATAAAAATTTAGCGTTATATTTGTCCATTATAGGCCTAAATAGTCAGCTTGTAATATTCTGAACCATTTAGAACTAACGATCATTCCATAAATATTGTTTTCTTTATATTAGTAGAACCTACTTTCGATGCGGTGACTTTATATAAACAATCTCATTGGTTTTTCGACTGAAATCAACAATAATGTCAGTTTAAGTCAGCCGCATAAAACGTGTTATACAAACCGTTTTTTATCGCCCCAAAATTCAAATAAAAACACCTTTTACTCAAAACCGAATATTTGACCAGTTTATTACCAACGATGTACACACCTCAGTTACTAGCTTGTTAAGCACTGTTGCTACTGTTTCTGGTGACACAAAATTGAACCTATCAATTCACACGCTTCTGAAAACGGAAACACTGCCGCAATTATGTAGCCTCCCCGGGGAATTATCTGATATCCTCAGCATCCTATCCTGTCACTAGGAATCTGAAATTTATTTACACAGAACAAATTTGAGACATAGAAAAATGTAAACATAGGTCACATTTCACGATTCAGTGTCCATAATGTGTAAGAATGATACGATCCAAGTGTTTGATCGCGGTTCCGTAATCATACGCTACACTGAACGCAATCAACGGAGCTTGTATCAGTTGATGTTCCCATCCTACAAGCAAAAAAAGGAAATATAAATAAGCACACAAGATAAATGTGCGTATATATTTTAGCAAAGAAAACAGTGTATTGACAGGATCCATAAATATATTAATAGTTTGACAAAGTAGATAGACAATCCTACATGTGTCAAATATGAGTTACAACGGTGCGGCATCTTTTGCATCATCATAAATTGTATTTAAAGCAGCAGAAACAGTTATTCTCTCTCATCCATAATCTATCTCTCTCTTTCTCTCTCTCTCTCGCCTTTTCTCTCTCTCTCTCGCTCTCTCTCTCTCTCTCTCTCTCTCTCTCTCTCTCTATATATATATATATATATATATATATATATATATATATACATATATATATATATATAGATATATATCCTTCTTCTGTCAAATATGAGCCTCAAGGGTGCGACATCTTTTGCATCGCTTCAACTAAATTGTATTCCATGCAGCGGAAACAGTTATTCTCTCTCTTTCATAGGCTATCTATCTATCTATCCATCTATCTATCTATCTATCTATCTATCTATCTATCTATATATATATATATATATATATATATATATATATATATACATATAGAGCGAGAGAGAGAGAGAGAAAGAGAGAGAGAGATGTATGTAGAAAATTAATATGAAAAATATATAAATATTTCTATATTTTTTTTACTTATTTCTTACCATTACACGTGTAGGAATACGAAATGTTTTTTAGACGGGTCAATATACTCTACGGGTACTCCTACTGTAAAACCGGCAATATTTTGTTTATTTGGTAGTTTTATGTAAGGTTGGGTCTAGGCTACAACCTACAAAAAGTTGGACAATATCGCAGTATGGGAATATGCCAAATTTCGAATATGACTTGTTTTAGTTTATAAGCAATTTTCCATTCACATGTAAAGCACTAACTCGGTTAGTATTCAAGATAAATCAATACATCTTGGATGTTCTGTATGTTTTCAATGTCAATCTTTCACTTGGAAAGCCGGCACTAGCGGTTCACATAACACACACAGGACATTGCTGTAGCCTTTATTCGTCCTGGCCAGTAAAAAGGGAGGGCTAGTGTTTCTCTGGGACGATATCACAGTAAAACGCATGGCTTTTTCTTGTGGATCTGATACGACAAAAAAAAGACTATGAACGAAAAAGTGAGGGAAAGATTTGCTATGTACAAACTTATGCATTTTCTCGAACTCTCCTGGTTCATTGCAAAACAAAAGGGGTTGAGTGGGTCACTGCTGTTCAAGGTATGATCGAATATTTTGGTGGTCTTCATGGTGCAGACTGTGTGTACCACATCAACTTCCATACAATGCGAAGCATTCTAAGACTGTCCACGTCAGTTGAATTAACTACTCCCAGCTGGCAAGGCATGATGCACCTAAAGTATAAGGAGTGTGAATATATAGGACGTTGCTGGATGGCAATGTACTCAAGGAAATAATGGAGACAGTATATGGTGAAAATGTCGCCGTACACATGATGAGCGGAAAAGCAGGGCAACAATCATTTTGTGGTCACCTGCTGGTGGACCAGTGTCTCACACGTCACACGTCTTGCAGGATGAACCTGATTTTCAGGACCAAGTAAGGGAAATTGAGTGGTTTTACATGCTAATAGAGACTGGTGAATGTGACTTGAAGTCATTGTTGGAATCAGATTGCATCGGTAGGATTTACAACAGTCTAACTCTGATAAGGGATGAACGTGTAAGAGCCTCCCAAACCAGCAATATATGGATAAACTATCGGATCATGCTAGTTATTGGTAAGCCACTTGTTGCATCTGATCGAATGGAATATTGGGAACTGCGTCTCAGTGTCGTGTTTGCTTGCTTGCCAATATTCGCAGCCACTGGTCATCCAAATTATCTGAAGTCGGCTCGTCTATATCTCAAGAAGATATATGAATTGAAAGATTACAACCCCGTAGTACAGCAAAAGTTCCAGTTTGGTTTTTAATAATCAGAAACAGTAGACAATACTGGGCTAGTCTTGGCCCAGATCTTGTCATCAAGCAGACACTAATGCGCTCACTGAATGTCATAGTAAGCTCAAACGCGGAAGGGGGATGTACCAGACCCAGAGCACAGTCTGGGCCATGTCGTCTACTATGCCATCCGCTTACCACCTTGCTATGCAACAACTTACTGTATGAAGTCATACAACAAGCGAACCATATAAGGAGGTCCTTCCTCTTGGGAAATAAGAGATGAGACAGACCTCGGGAAAGTTACAGAGCGACTAGACAGTTTAGAGTCGTTTTCAAGCGATTAATCGTTACGCACTATTATCAGAGGAATTACTGCTAACGTGGATGTCAATGTTCAGGACATTTTCGACATAGGAAAAAACATTGTACAGAAAATGGATGGAGAATCAGTTTTCTCCTACTCTCACAAACGGAGTTTTAAAGCAAATACTTAAGCATCGAGCAAGAATGTCAAAGTGTCTTCAGATCGTAGCATTGACCCAGTACTATTATTCTGGAGTTTCTCCGAGGTCTCCCAGATGGGTGATCTAAGGTTGAATGATCTCATGTCCTATGAACTCTGTCTCTACCCGATGTCATTGTTTGAAGGAAAGCGGATCTTACGCCATGCAGACACCCCACAGCTGGCAGTAGCTCAAATAAATTATGTTGAAACAAAATTTGGCAGTGTTGTGACACAAACCGTCTTAGTAAAAGAGCACACTGTACTAGAGGAAGGATCGCTTTTTCACCGTCTGAAATGGACGCAGGGGAGTACCTACAGCTCCATTGCAAATGATTATGCCTCATTTACTGTTGAACACTATGGGAGAGCAACTGTCGTGTTTGATGATTATAAAGTTTAACCAAGTATAAAAGACTGTACTTATCAGCAGTGAAGTCGAACACTGAATGCAAGAAAGGTGAACATTACCGAAGTAACAAAATTTGCTGGGAAAAAGGAGGACTTTTTGCCAAATGTGACAAACAAGCAAGCGCTGATCCACACGATCATATAACGAATGTGGCAAAAAGGCTGTAACGTTATACAAGCGGAAGGAGATGCCGATGTTTAGTTTGCAAAGGCAGCCATCAATATGTCTGCTTTCAAATAAGCCACCTTCATTGTAGAAGACACAAACCTTCTCTTGCTGTCCCGTGCATATGTTTCTAAATGTACTACATTTTATTTTTTCTCTGACAAGGCGAAATCTTACATCTCTAATATCAAAGTTTCTGAAGCAGTGTAAGGCGAAGCATTATCTAATGATCTATTGTTCCTGCATGCTTTTATGGGATGCGATTACGTGTCCAGAGTATTCGGAAGAGGAAAGTCGTCGGGGTACCAATGAATCTTCAAAACAGAAAAGACAATAGAAAGACTGTTCAAAAGCAGTTTCTCTACCAATGCAAAGCCAGGGTGTTGTGGAAACCTATTGGTGTAGACAATGGTAGCTGTGTTCAATGCGAATAGAGAATACTCCCTGGCATCTATTAGATACACTATGCTGTGCAAGAAAGTGCGAGATTCAATACACTTGTCACACCAGAACGACTCGCACTTAAGCCTGTCAATTTTATTTTTTGCAGACTTACTACCAAGATATGGTGTGGATGGGATGTAGTGACTAAATAGTTCCATTTGAGTGGCGGTGTAATGTGGAAGGGGCAAACTTGTTCCAATGATGACGGACAAAAGCCCTGCTCTAAATGCACTGATTCAGATAATTCATTGCAACTGTTCGGAATGATGAAATAACCTAAGGTGTACCCGCAGGAGGCATGGACTAGAATGTACACGTGCATGTGAGCATTGCCAATACGGTAATTGTAACAACATGAAAAATGATCAAGTGGAAGATGATGAGGAGTTAAAAGTTTTGAAAAAGTAATGTGATGTAAGTGACTCAGGGTCGATGCCACAATGGTAATGGCCGTATGAGTACTCATTGATATTGAATAATGGTGTATTTGGCATCACTGGTAACCCTTTCATGTGGAAAATTGACCTCGAGTTTTCAAGGTCAATTTTCCACATGAAAGGGTTACCAGTGATGCCAAATACACCATTATTCAATATCAATGAGTACTCATCCAATATGTATTGATTCATTATGAAAACTGTCCGAGTTAGTGCTTCACATGTAAATAGCACATGACTTGTAAACCAAAATAAGTAATATTCGAAATTTTACAATTTCTCATGCTATAATCTTGTCCAACTTTTTATATGTTGTACACTAGACCCAACTTAACACAAAACCACAACACAAATATTGTAATGTTTTGGGGTCAATCGGTATTTTGACCCGTTTATTTAAAATTAAAAAAACAGAAGTTCTTGCCGTTTCATTCGACCTACAGTGTAACGAATGGTGTGTATGCGGTAGTGGCGGATGCTGGTTACAAGGAAAAAAGTATAACGAATCAGATGAAGAAATGTGTAGATGTTACTCATATGCGTCCATCCCCATATATCTCATCTGTTCTTGAATCTTCACACATAAAGAGGGCAGTAATGTGAGTGGCATTGTAGACATTTCTTAAAACATAAGTGGGTAAATAGCCATAAAGGTGTGTAATGTATATTCAGAGATAGATATATAAATAAATAAAGTCAAAAGTTCAAACTTTAAAACTATCCTGAGGAGACTTCACATTATTTATTTTACTCACATCAAAGGAACATAATATGTTAAATTGTTCAGGGAGAGAGGAAAAGGAAGACGGAAGAGTTTACAAGAACCGTTAAATTTAATGTACAGCAAATCCGTGGTGGCCGAATTTGCACCAAGGTAGGGTTATTTAAGCAGACGCACACACACACACACACACACACACACACACACACACACACATATATATATATATACATGTATACCTATATATAAATGTACACACACACACGCACACACACATATATATATATATATATATATATATATATATATATATACATACATACACACAGACAAGATATATTGAGGATTAAATGAGATTAGCTAAAATTAAATGCAGACGTATGAAATACATGATAAATAACTGTGAAGAAATGAATAAAATGCAATATATTATATATGCAAGATGTGAGGTTATGAATAAATTTAAACCTGAGAAAAATGGAAAAAGATTTTTAGTGGCGAATCTTTCGACCGCACACGCATTTTATCTTCTGTAAGAAAATGTTATTGGTAAGTTTTTATGTTTATAGAAAACCGAGAAGTTGGATAAAAAAATGAATAAATAATGCATGTATTTAAAAGAATATCCCGCATCTGGATTCTTACTTAACTCATTTTAAAATTAGTCATTACACCGATGCTTCAACAGTAGTAACATTGATCTCATTATTTGGACGAGCGTTCCACCTCATCTCACTACAGATATCGAATATTAATAAACAGTTGTTTTTTCAACAACCGGAAGAAATCGGCGATCTTTGATAACGCCGTAATATCTCAACAAAAAAATGTCTGTATCATCGAAAAAAAGGTTTATAAAATCGTAAATTCGGATTAAGAAAATAAGTAATAATTCATTTATTTGAAAAAAATTTCCCGCATAGTGATATCTAATTACTTAAATAATTTTCAAATGTATGTTTACACCGATGATTAAACTGTAGTAAAATTGATCTCATTATATATATAATTATTTATTTATTTTGGTACAGAAAAATTAGTACAACATTCGTACCGTCGGTTTCAAGCACGGAAAGTCTTAGCCATCCGACTCTCTTTAGAGATGACAACAGAAGCTGAAGAGAGCCGGAGGGCTAAGACTTTCCGTGATTGAAACCGACGGTACGAATATTGTACTAATTTTTCTGTATCAAAATAAATAAATATTATGCTTTTTATTTTGAACTTTAATTCTTAATTAATCGAGAACTCTGCTGGGATTTTTCCTACTATATTACAAAGAAGTTATATATATATATATATATATATATATATATATATATATATATATATATATATATATATATGATGGACTCTCCCGTCAATTTCGACGTATGAGTGCCCCGCCAGGGGCTGCCCGCGCGTGAATTAGTAATGGCAAGGGTTGCGCAATCTCCAAAAACCGCTCTCCTGAGACGGCATTGCTTGATTTCAATGGCAAGTAGTAATACAAGACGACTGGAAACAATGCCGAGATATACGGCACAATCACGTTGACACACCGGTTCCCGTTAGATTACCGAAGTTAAGCGGCGTCGAGCTTTGCCAGTACTAAATGGGTGACCATTTGGGAATACCAGGTGCTGTATGTGCTCTCTGCTTATATATATATATATAGTATGAAAATATATTTAGGGCAATTACTCTACACAGCGGTACCAATGTCTGCTGTTTGCTTGTGCAATGTTTATTGATTAATTGAGTAAAATTAATTCGAGAATAATTTGTGTGGAAATACACTTTCGTAATGATAACTACAGTCACAATCTTAATAAAAAACGGTTGCGTTTAAAAGGTCATATTCTTCGTACTAGAGAGAAAACACGTGCAACGGTTTTGAAAATTAAATAAAGACAGTTTATAGGTCATCATTGAACACATAATTATTAGAGGATTTATTTCCCGTGTAACATGTAAACTGATAGCACGATAGTGTGCCAATGTTTTTGGTTGGATTGACAACTAAATAAAATTATTTTGTTTGATTAAAAGAATTTCAATGAAATACTCTTCAGAAAAACAATCTATATTGGCAGATTCAAAAAACAACGATAATTCAGATTTCGTATCTGATAACTTTACTGATCTTCCAAAAAATAGTAAGGTGTATTATTCTGAAATAAGACTCTCCCAATATATTGTTGTTTGGATTTAAGGTCCAACTATTGACCTGAGATGACCTTATAAGGGTTGAAAGGTCGTTAAAACCCAACAAACAAACAAACAAACAAACATTAAGGTCCAACTGTGTGGGTGAAAGGCAGGTTATCGTTTTCCGACAAATATTCGGATTGGCTGGCGATTCACAAAACTCTATCAAGTAAAGGTTTTCAAAAAAGAACTCGCGCTTCAAAAGCTGACTAGAAAACAATGAGTTCGTGAAATAAAGAGACAGACAAAGAGAAGGAACTAAATCAGCGAACGACCAAAGGCAAGAATAAAAGAAAACTAAGAAACATTCTTTCCAAACTTGACTTCGTCTGACTAACAAAAGCTAAAAGGAAAACTGAGTCGTCTGACAAAGATTCAGCAACGGTCAATTTTGTTTTTTCTCCGTAACAAGAGTAACATAACTTTTCAGAGTTATTATTGTTTTTAAGTTCTTGACTTTGTTGCTTAAGTTCTTTCCGTAGATTGGTCAGTATGTCACACATATGTTTGAAATAATAGAATTTTCGTACGTTTGAAATAATATTGTTTGATTACCTATCTCTATAAGAAGTCCCCCGTCTGTCCATCGATCTGGCATGCTTACAGTTTAACTAACATTTTACTTTCCTTGTTAAACGCGTTGACAGAATGGACGCCTCTAATAGATGTCTGTTTTTTGTTCGATACTGATTACGTTATGTATTTCGGTTTTTTATGTGTTGTCCTGTTCATTTATCAAGATGGATTGATACGATCCAGTGGCCAAATTTATAGGTCCCCTCATCTGGTGTACGACGTTAAAAAACATTTTGCTCAACAAATACCAGCACATTTTAAAACTGATTATTATTAACTGCTACTCAAGGTGTCAACGCCTGCGAATTGGATCTACCTTGGCATAATTGAGACGAAGTAGATGTTGGATTCCTCAAGAAGGACAGGCCATATTAAAATTTAAAAAAATTCTTAAGTGGAACTTTGTAGGGATGCATCCAGAATATGAGGACTTGCCTTCACAAGGTTGTCGGCAGGAGCATAGTGCACTTGTTTCTCTTATGAATATCATTTCTGATATTGACAGTGCAGTAAACAATCGTACCTTGGTTTACCGTGAAGCATCAGACAAAGAATTAACGGCCATTTCTCCCAATATATTTCTGCGACCCAATAAAACACAGATTTCTATTACACTTACAAGAAAGAGATGATCGTCTTCTGCTCCTCCTATTCGGAGAATGTTACTAGAATCAATGAAGCAGAACACGTTTGATTTACAGAATTCTAGCGTGTTTGGCACCAGGAACATTTCCAGAGTCTTCGAGAAAAGTATTTTGGACGCTCCGCGTGCCATTTAGACACCGAATTAAGATGAAGTATGCCCTTATTGTTAAGTGCCCATTAAAACATAGATTTGTTAATACTTGAAACCGTTTTGGAATTGTTTGAAAGTAATTACAGTGTCACCAGATCAGCCAGTACGAAAAAAGAGTAACAACAAGCCTCTACAGATTTCTAGTACCCTTCACCTCTTTTCGATAACCACCGCAAATAAATTTGCGGTATAGTAACAGCAGATTACCATTGATTTCTCATGGTTAGAATTATTAGTCTTCTCTGGGATCAGTTGCAATACGCCTCCGCAAGGTCCCAGCATTCTCCCCAGTATTCTAGTAGAGGTCTGCATTGTGCTGCCCCTCCTTGATCTTATCATCCTCCTTGTTGATGTACAATTATTATTATTATTATTATTATTATTATTATTATTATTATTATTATTATTATTATTATTATTATTATTATTTCAGCAGTACTATTACTGCTTTGATATTGTCATCATTACTTTCACTATTATCAGTATTGCTATTACGTACATAATAAGCAATCTAGGGTCAGCTAGTTTATTTTAAAACTGTGATTCACTCCGTATAAAGTCAGCTAAAACATCACTTAGCATTTAATAGATGCGTAACTGCAGCGTTTGAGTAGTAAAGGATCATACGAGAAAAAAGCAAGAATATCGACACGGATATTCCGTTGAGTGTTGTTACATTATATGATGTGCTTGTAGAAATAGGAAATCCAGGTGAATACTCACATACCCTCTTTTTACAACAACATAATATAATGTAACAACATTCAACAGCAGTTCTGTGTCAGCATTCTGGCCTCGGTCAGAAACAGTGGTAATTGAGTATTGCGCTCCTTATTTCTAAGCATAACAGTCACTTTATATGGGCATGTGTATTTTCTTACTCTAACAAGAAATGTATATGTATTATCTTACTCTTACAAAAAGGTATGTTTGTGTATACTCAGCTACTGTTGATTGATATATGACCTATTGGTTATGCTTACACTTGAATATTATATATATATATATATATATATATATATATATATATATATATATATATATGACATAAAACTAAATTATATGAAACGATGAATTGATAAATTCAATAAAAAAATGAAAAAAATAAATGAATAAAATTTTTAAAAAACATTTAACATTCATAGTAAATATTTATAACTAGTTAGTATCTTCAAGAACTGGTGAAAATGAATAAAATAATCATAAACTTTAGTAAACATATAAATACAATACACCAATCTTCAATGTAACTAATTTCTGAACTGCATTCTCTTTTTGAGCCTATGGTGCTTAACGGGGTATCACACACGATTAACTATTCTCATTTAACCTGCCTCGGTCTATATTACCCTATTACTAAATTACTGATTATTTTAGTTAGGGGTGTATGCATGGATGTAGAAATATGCCGGATATGTATTGAATAGCGGCTTCATATTAATTAATTGATTTTATAATTAAACTAAATTAATAACTAATAATATATATATATATATATATATATATATATATATATATATATATATATATAGGTATGCACACATGTTGAAGTATGTTTGATATTAATTGGGTAATTGCTTAATATTTATTATTTTTTCTAATAATACTATCTAGACAAGATTAATTGAATTTTCCTACCTCTAATAAATCAAAATAAATAACATATAAAAATATATAAATACAAACAAGTAAATACTAATCAATAAACTGATATAAATGTTTATAGGATAAAAACGTATTATTTATATATTCACTTTTACTGCATTCCTGTTATCTGTCTGTCTGTTAGTCTTGTTTTCAGAAAGTAGCAGCCATCTTTAATACTTTACTTAACCTGACGATTTTACATGTGTATTTCTTTCTTTAGAAGGGCTAGATTTATCCCGTAATTATTTAAAGACGTTACACTATCCGATATATTTCTTATTAATATTTTATTAATAATATTTCACAATTAATCTCATATATACAGATTTTATATGTGAAAGATGTTTTGAAAAATTAATAGATTTTGTGAAGATTTATAACCCAACTATTGTTTGGTTTTGTTGATACTTTCTTTCACCATTTCGTGTTTGTGCTATGCTATCAGTCTTCATTACTGTTACTCACCGCGGATTGAACTCTCCATTTAAGAAAAAAGAGGTTCTCGTAAACTCAATAGCATTCTGTAAACATAGATGAGTTGAATACTTATATAAATATATATATATATATATATATATATATATATATATGTATATATATATATATATATATATATATTATATTTTATTGATATCATTTATTTATTAAATTATTGTTTATTCAATCAGATTATTAATTTCGTGTAGAATTTTTTTCCATTTACTATATTAATTCGAAATATACTATGTTTAGTTAACTAAAATAATATAATTATTGTCATGTAATCGTAATATTAATAACGTATTTGCTTAGCTCGGGATAATTGTGGACATAATCTTTAGCAACATTTTTGTTTTAGAAAATAAATTAAAGTCATTAATGATATTTCTTTTATTTCATTATAGATTAAAACGTACATTATATTAAGTAAATATGAATATTCCGTTTTAGATAACTAATAATAGTTCATATTATTATATAATAATTATAATAATTCAACTATACTATTATGCAAACAAATAGGATGTTCCCGTTTGTCAAACGTGACGTCTCAAACGTATTATATTTTGAATAAACTTGCATAGTTTTTTTTTATTATTGTTGTGAACTTTAAAGACCTATAATAATCGAAGCAATACATATATTTAAATGTATAAACAGGAGTGTGCATTTAAAAAGTGCAGAATAATATTCTACAGAAAGACTGTTCCGAGACTGCTTCAAGACGTATCGTAATTTTCTTTCATACATAGTGTGTGGAAAACTCTAGTCAGTCACAAATTGATTATATCAACATCACATCATGAAACGACTCTTTTTTAGCTTTGTTTCGTATAGAGCCAATACCTTTTTCTTTTAGGGATTATCATAGTTAACTCCGTAATTGTACGCTTTCCTTTCGATTTTCGTTGTTCAGAAAATGTTTGTTTGTGAAGGGATCTCATTCGGTAAAAAACGGCATTAATTAGGTCGGCCTCTTTTATTATTTAACAACGGCATCTGCATATCATTTTCTCATCTGGTTCATGTATCGTTTGTGGATAAAGTTTAGTCCCTTTAACTTGTACATAATCTTTCTAATCCGTTTATCAACTATCTTTGTTTCTCAGTAAGATTTATTGTTTTGGAACCTTATGAAGTTATTTTTCTGCAACTTTGAAGCGCCCCTTCGTGACATTTTTCCACATCCCTGTTTGGTATGAGTTGGCATGTATTAAAATGGATCATTGTTTTTTAGTTCATCCTAAATACCTGGAAAAACTCTGAGTGGCCATTTCGGTATCTGTACACCTTGCTTTATTAAGCGCTCTTTTTAACATATGCACAAACCGTTTTGCCTGACCATGGCTTCTCGAATGTTATGACGTGATCGTGATATGCTCTAAAAGTGTGACAGAATATTTTATATTTACAAGACGTTAATATTATTATATTATCCGATACAATGCGGTCAACGACCTCAAACTGAGCGAATAATTCATGTGAAAAATTAATTGTTTAATGTTTTCAGACATTTTGAGAAAGTGTCCACTACAATTAGATTATAGAAGCAACCAGTAAGGAAAAAAAATCAATCTGGATTGTACCGCGCAGTCGATCAGTTTCCGGTCAGGGTGTGAACTTTAGCAGAAGTGTTTCCGTTGGCAAAGCCATGTGCATATTCTCAGCGTATTTTCCATGTCTTAGTCCATGATACTTTTCATTCTCGAAAATCGTCTAGAGCTTTTTCTTTTATTTCTCCAGTGTTACCGGAAGTTCGATAATAGCGTTTCACAATGTCATTTTTACTTCGACCTCAGTTTCTAAGGAGGCAATTACTTTGTCTATACATGGTTACGCATATTTTGTGATAAGTCTACATAATCCGCCAACATGACCGATTCTTCACGATTAAAGACGAGTGGTCCCACATCTCTGTTGTTTGTTTACAGCATGCATTAAAAAAAACATGTTTATCCCATAAATCGTTAGCAGTAGGTTATGATCAGTTCGCAACACAAAAGGGAACGATGAAATTTGGTGTCTATAAAAATGACACCTTATTCTCCTGTCTCGATGTGTGAGTAACTCTTTTTGTGCAGATGGGAATGTTAAAGGCGCGTCTGAGATAAGTACTTGCGATCCGTCTTCAATGCTGTGTAATATGCAAGCTCTAATGCTGTACAAGCTAGCAGCAGTTGCAACGATTACTTTGAGATCTGGATTCTTATGTGATGGTATGTTTTATTTTTTCAAATGTCTCTTTGAATTCTGTCCTACACACCTATTTTTATCTGTTTTAATAAATAATTAATAATCGCTTGCAAATTGTGCATGCTTAGTATAAACACATTGTAATAATTTACAAAACTAAAAACACTTCGTAATGACGATACGTTTTCTAAGGCCAGCATATTTTCTCATCGCCCTCGCTCGACTCTGGATCTGGTCTTCTACCATCTTTCTGTATAATTTGAGTTAGATAGTTTATTGCCTCTATAAGAAAATCGCATGTTGTCTCCTTCAATTATAAATTCATAGTCATGGATATTTTTATATACTTACTGTAGATACAATTTGTGTTGCTCGGTGCTTTTTACTTATAACTATAATGTAAATCAAGGTGGGCTATCGCAAATTCTAGTCCGCGAAGCAATGTAGCCATTATTCCTTGAAAAATGACTGGTGCAAACCGAACCCTAAATGGTAATTGTAAAATATTGCACAAATAGGGTTGAACACTACTCGTCCACAGGTATCTGTAGATAGTAATTACTTAACCAACGTTTGAAAATAAATTCCTCTGTGGATTTAGCGAATATCTCTTCTCTACAAGGCAGAAAGTAGTTGTACTCCTTTAGTGTATGGGTCAATCATGTGGAGAAGTCTGCATAAACACGGATCTTTTGACTATTTTACGTACACTGTAGACGGAGATCAATGGCTGTATTTTACGTTCGATAATACTCCCATTTGTTTGAGTATATTTACTTGCTCGTCAATTTGGGTTAATGATGTGAATTAAACATTTTTAAAAATTAAAAAAACGGTTAAATAGTTGGTTGTAATTCAAACAAGAGAGTCATTGTTTTACATTTTGCCAGTCAACACTTCCGAAATGATTTTTTAAATTATTGCTTTGGTATTTAAACTCATGATACTTTGACAGAAAGAGGTAAAAGGCATATTCCATAATCGAACTATCTACATTCAGTCGATGATGAAGAGGATGTTTTAATTGTTCATTACAAACATATTCTATTTCAAAGTTGTTCTTGTAATGTAACGTAAGCAATTAGCTCGCCCTCAATGTGTTTTCTTAACCAATGAATATGTTGGCTATTTTGTTTTTGTTTTCTAATGGAAGTTGTTTTTCTCAATTTTTCCCACGTTTTTAAATTCAGTATCGACACATCTGAGCCAGAGTCATGTTGTAAGTTAATATGTTTACTCAATATTCATAGAAGCGGAAACCTTTTTTTTATATTTTTAACTACGTCACTTTTAACAAGTTTAATAAAGCGTTAAAAAAATTACTCTGCAATGCGTACGTTTGTGTCACATGCGCCGCAATTTAAACACTTTTTCATTTTATATGGACAATGTTTATATCAATGCAATTACCCGCAATGTAAACACGGTTTGGGGAGGTAAATTATTTTCCTTTTTTACTAAATTTTGTTCGTTAATTAATGTTCTTTTTGCTAAGGATGTTTCTAGTATTCGACACCCCGCTTCGCTTAAGGTCTCATGAGTTTTCGCGAACACTAATAAAACGTGGACAGTCATCTGGGTGTGTTGAAGAGTTAAACCACGTTGATTCAATAGGTTCTTAAATCCTCTTTCATCCGTATTCGATACTATTCCCATGTGCAACTATTTGGCATTAAAAATGTTTAGCTCAACAGTGACACTTTGTAATAATCAACAATGCGAGTGAATGTAGTGTAATCTTCGTCTTTTTACGAGTAAGAAAAAACATATAAGAAGGGTTCAAGTTTAAAAATTATCTAATAATTGTATCGCTTAAACAAATGTAATCTTGGCTATTAACGAATTTTGTATGTTCAATAGTATCCAATTTTCTTAATAGTAAACGAACCTTTTTAATAGGTCCAATTCACTCAATTCGTAGTATACATGTTTGTACTTTTTGAAATACAAAGCAAACGCAATTTTGTTTTCAGGGTAATAATTAAAATTGTCCATAGCGCTCCAAATAGCGTTTTGTGAAAATGCACTTTCATCTTCACAAGTTTTATCCCCATTCGGTGATGTATTTAATCTCTTTTGTTGGAAATGAAACAACCTTTAGTACAATCTTTTTGTTTGCTTCAATTGCTGTTTTGGACATTTCTGTACTTTTTCAAATTGTTCGATTTGAAATGTCAGTGCTTGTTTTTTGTCTATGCTTATTTCTCGGAATGTTCCTTCTAATTGAATATATTGCTCTTGCTGGTGCCTAATAATTTCCAACATACAATTTTGACATTATTTCATCTGTTGTAACTTTAAATAATCTACCAACTTTTTTGGTGCATATTTATATACGGTCATAGATTTAACTCACTAGAAGATGAATTGAAAACGTCTTAGCGAGATAATAAAACAAGCTCGTTAAAACTTATTTTAGTGTTCATTATTTAACAATAAAAAACTAAAACAAATTGACACAATTTTGTTGAGATTTTTTCTTTTTACTTTTTTCGTAGTACAAACGATTTACATTTCAAGACCCCGACTTGAAACAATTTTTGTCTTACACTTTTGTTTTTCCTTGCGACGATCTGGCACGCTCTAGTTGTTAAAAACATAGTACAGTTTTTAAACGCTCGTTATTATTGTAATGCTAACAATTTTGACCAGCACAAAAATACAACGTTCATGTTGTAGTAATGGTTATTAAGTCCGAGTTTATAACGATTTAGGTGACACAGTAGAGTTTTTACTAAAGTGTATAATTATTCTAATGCCAGTTGCGAATTTGTTAAGGCACTGGATTAAGTGTGTGACTACCAATCACATTTGGATGTGATTCAGAGTTCGTGTGTCGAGTTTTAGCGCAAATACGTCTGGCTACAATAATGCGTCAGAGGGAACCATTTTCTAACATTTAACGGACTCGAGAAACGAATATTAGTAACACTGTATATTACTTACGGCTCTGAAATGTGGTGATAATTACACAATAATTCAAACTGAAATAAGATAGCAACACAATTAATGTGTAAGTATTAAGATATGTGTTAGATATATTGATTCGCACAAGAAGATTACACTTATTTGCGTTTCACTTGTTTAGTTTAATAATTCATTATGCTTCTTGCTATGATTATACTCTAATTATAAAAAGAACCGAGGCTTTAGATGTGTTCATTTAATTCGCATGCATAGCAATAAAATGTCATGCTTAGATTATAAAAATGCTATGTAAGCAAATGACCTTGACATACCAAGAAAGTAATATTGATAACTTTAGCTTGACAGAAGAATTAAATGTGATCTGAAAGTAAAGCCTTACAGACTAACGAAAGTGATATTCAATGTTAGCGTCTCACACCACTGGAAAAGCTACTCATAAATATGCTTCGACTAAAAATAAAATTAAAATAAAATTGAATCTGTTTGTTCAGCTTTACGATGCTATTTCAAAGGGCAACGCAAGATACACGTTTACCTTAAATAACTGAAGTTATGTGACTTTAAATCTGGGCAGTACCAGTTGGGTTACTATATTATAATATCAGGCACTGTATGTAAAAGACATGGACACCTCTCTCCAAAAATAAAATATGCAAAACGTACGTCGAATAATCATCTTTCTTAACCTTTAAAACGTCCTATTTTCAAAGGAAAGCCATGACCGATCAGCAGATGGATTTAACATCTCACAAATATGTGTGGACGCATCATAAAATAATAATATTTTATCGATACAATTCTATTTAGACGAGAAGCGTAACAGACTGACAAACTGACGGGCAAAGACTTTCATAAAGTTGTGAGAACACATCTAAAAAAGAAAAAGAAACATAGAACTTGACAATGACACGCAATTTTAACAAACGCGGAAAGACAGCTGATCACGATATTCTCCTTTTAAATTAGCTCCATTTTGATGAAATCACAAAACCTTTTTTCACAGAACAATTCTCACCATAATATTCTATTTTTAATTGAAAACTGATGCAGCATATTTTTTTTCAAATAGTATAGCTAATCTGTCATCATACCAATTTCCTTTTATCGTTTCGAACTGAGAAAAAAAATCGCAAATTAAACAAGCTTCACCGAATTTCGGAGATATTATTTCAGATTATATCTCGAATATGGCACCGTCAAGTGCTGAATTTGAAGTGCTTTTAAGCCGTGTGAAGGGAAACGTGTGTATGTTGTAGGAGATACTTGTTGTCAGGGTTAAATGCACTGACCGTGAAACACCTAATTGGATTCTCATCAATACAAATAGTCAAGATTATAATACACATTGACCTGAATAGAGCATTATTAACACAAGGAACTAAACGAAGAGTAAATGAGTTTCTGAAATACAAGTATGTATTTTGAAGACAAATATCTACTGGGAGATTTCACATTTTAGAAATCTGATCAACCTATAACAGTAGCAAGTTAGGCTGATAAATCTTTTTCTTATAAAAGACCAACTAATAAATTTTACATTGTTTCTAATATGTAATATTCGCCTTGGAATAAAATATTTACTTTTACAATTCGATTAACTAAATTAATCATATTGTTTAAGCAACTTAAACAATAGAATTACATACTGCTCTCTAAAAGCAGAGCTTATCTTTACAGTAATACCTAAAGCGATAAGATCATTATGAAGCGTTACCACCTTATTTATAACCATGAACTCGCACAGATGCAAAGGAAGTCATGTGAAATGTAGTTGTATTTGCAAACCTCATATATCAACGCACTTTTATGGTAATTTGGCATAATACCGCCTGATGTGGTATAAGTGTAGACTGTTTGCTAATAGGCCGGGATACTGGGGTACAATCATCAATCGAGTTATACCAAATATTAAAAATTTGTATTCGATGTTTCTTTGCTGAACATTATAAGATGAGGATAATCCGTAAATAGAAAAATAAGTGAAAGGTTACACATCTATGTAGTAGCTAATGAAAGGAAGATCTGAGATCGATCTTGACTACGGTCAATCGATTTATTTATTTTAATATTTTCAAATCAAATATTTAATAGCGATAATATGCTTTAGTTTAATTGCTTCGTTATAATATAAACAACGCTCAATATACCTAAAATATTAGAAAATGCCAAGGGGCCCTTGGCATAACGGATTAAGTGCTAAATATAATCAGTTGTACGTGACATTCTTCAGAAAGTTGAAGGGTCAGTCTTGAATATTTTAACCCGGTTATTGCGGACGAAACGAAAGCATTCTACTTTTGTGGATAAAATAAAGGGTTCAGTTCAAAGATCCGTACGTATTCCCGAGTTTGAAAAGATTCACCTAAAGAGGTTCAGAAATTAATCGGCTGAAACACGTTGTGATAATAACATCTAAGATAAGAACAGTAGTTCGAATATAAACAGAATACACATTATCAATCTTGATCTGAACATTTCTGAAACATAAAAGCAATGCTATCTTTTAGAAATACTAAAACATACATGAATAGACTAAAATTATTCTTTTGACAAATGATATGATCGTTATTGCAATGCATAGCTATCCTACGTTTCGAAAGATTTTTATTTAACTTTCTTCAACTGCATTTTTCATTTAGCTTTCTTGATTATTTATGTACGTTGATGTGTCTAACCTAATTAAATATGAGTAACTTTTGATGTTGACATGTATGTGTAGATTAATAAATACGCATAAGGTGAAATAAACGATGGCGTTGGGTGAGACAAGAACGAACTGCTGTTTGCAACAGTTCATTTATTCGTGTATTTTTCTCTTTTTAATTATCGGTTCCCTATATTAAATTCAGGTCGATAATAATTGGCGTAATATTAACGGCCTCTTGTAAATGTCATATGCTCCGTCCTTATTTCGTATCAACTATAGATATCTCATGCCCCATAGGAACATACGAAAGAATACATAACCACACGAAAACGAACAATACTCCTGGAGAATGTCTGAGGGCACATCGTAAGAAATAGAAATGTAAATATGAATAAAGAGAATAATCACAAAATTCAAAATGTAAATCATGATAATAACTAGGAAAATGGTATCATGTCTATAGAAGAGATACTACACTACCCACAAGAGGAGAATGTAATGTCTCGGAAAATGGTATCATGACAAACAAACATATACTACACTATCCCCTGCAAAAAGGCGGATGTAATCTATGGGATAATGCTCTCATGACGACAGAACGTAAACTGCCCTGTTTCTTGGTGAAGGCTATAATGACAAAAAGGCTATACCAGCTTACTCTCTGAATTGAGCACTGACTGATAATACATTAGTCTCAAATAGTATAGTAAACTGAATTAATAAGCAAACAATAGTACACAAGTTCAATACATAGAAGTAATGGTATCATTTCGGTTCGAGAGAAACAGATAACACATTCATGTATGTAATAAATCAAATCTGTGCATCCAAATGCAAAAAGTATATTTTATTTCAAATGAATCATTTAATGATGAGTTTACTTGACTAGTTTCATTGTTTTGGTCGTTTATTCGGTTTTGTTTTTATTTTTGATTTGTGTGTTTAATTAATTTCCAGTCTTATTTGCTCAGAATATAGTTTTACATTCCGATTATAGTTAAGAGTAAAGCACGTTTTTACAACAGGGCCCGTTTGATCAGCGAGTTAAACGACGTTCAACCTGGTCAGTACTGAGATCGTTGGCTATTCTAAAATATTAGAAAGTTATTTCTAACGAGATAATGCGCATATCTACATACTAATTAGATTACCCAATAATCGTACATTCAAAACAGTGTGGCCTTCTATCGTGGGCAAGCTAAAAGCGAGATATGAAACCAGTTGACGTTATTTGAAGAAAATTGATAATTCAATTTTACATAAACTACCCGGCAAACATCCATAAATTAGTAGTTATTTTAAAAATACTGTGCTGAAATCGCGAGTTGCGGTCTAAAGGCATACGTAGGCAGTAATAAAGTTGGTTCATAACAAAATGTCCACGTATGAACAAACATTTGTATGAATACTTTTTCCCCATTAATTTATAAAGCGTTATTTTAAGTCATTCAATAATATTTTCAGATGTTTATTTAAAAATATTTACTTTCATGTCAATATATATATATATATATATATATATATACACATATATATATATATACATATATATATATATACATACATACATATATATACATACATACATATATATATATATATATATATATATATATATATATATATATATATATATATAGCTTTATTTTTTTTATATTTTTTAATGCAACTTAAATTCCTATATAATTTTATTGCTAGCTACCATATTGCAGAATGGTTCTTGGATGTAGTGTTTAGATAGTATTATTATTTTTATTTTTATATTTTTTTATTATTGTTTTAATCAATGTTATTTGATATGCAAATTACTATATCATACGGTAGTCTTAAGGGTAATATATTATTATTATTATTATTTTATCATTATTATTATTAATTTATGTATATATTAGTGATATTTTAAGCTGAATTATTTCGACACTTGATTATTGGGGAAATGGGCGTATAATCAGTACCATTGGAGAGCCATGAATATTATAACTGTCCTGTTTTTAAATCTCCGAAACAGTTAAATGGTAAACAGCTGATGATCCCCGTGTTAATATTAGACGCTTAAGGTCTCCTGTTTTTGTTTCAATCTTAGATAATTAACCCCCACCTTTTTTTTTTTTTTTTTTTTTTTACTTATATTTTTTCATTTATTAATTTTCCAACGAAGTTTAAGTCTGCAATATCTTGGATTTAGTTAGTTTGTCTGGGGATTTAAACTGAATTTTTTCTAATGACTCAAAGCTTCTTTAGACTATATATATATATATATATATATATATATATATATATATATATATATATATATATATATATATATATTGCTCGGTTGAAATAAGCGACGTCATAATCACTAACAGAACTAGAGTATAAATTCACGATTGCTGAAAAAGTGTTCTGATTTTGAATATTCTGTTTGAATAACTGCCATTTATGCAAATGCAGTGATGAAACAAAAGAGGCTGTATGTGAACGTACAAATATATATCTATATCTTTAAAATAAATCAGTCAGATCTTTGAAATCAAACCGAAATAGCAAACTGTCTGATACATCTCCTTTTTAGCCTATTTTTTCATTATATTTTTTTCACTATTGTATTATAAATAAAATATTTTATTTCGTTTTATTTATTTATCCAACATAAATAATTCCCGCAAAGAATGAATTGAAGTTACCTGTGCTAATTATTCTTTATCACTGCGGATGCCTTAATGGTCATGTCTAAACGTGTATACGTGTTTAACGTTGGGGTAAGTTGGATAAAATTTGGCCATGAAGTTATTCTCAATAAAAGTAACTTGTAAGTTATAATTTGAAGAATATTTAATAGTATCAGATATTTTCTAACTAAAACGACGATTCAGGCAGTTCTCAATAGGTGCACATCTAAACGACATCACTAAAACGCGAACGTTCATCAATGGTAAATACTTGGACGTAAACTTAACTTGATTTCCATAAACTACCACCCTAATCACACAGCTCTTGAGATATGTGTACTTGCCGATGAAACCAGCCTGTATTCCCAGCTGGAAAGTAAATCGAATGCACTCACATGCAAGACAATGGCTGAATTCCTGGAAATTATCGTATTAAGCTAGCAATGAATGGGCGCATTTAAAGCTATTTTCCTTAGAAAATTATAAGAACACTTTTCTAATTACGGATTATTATGTGGTTGATATCGAACTTTCCTGAGAGTTCAACAATTAAACATCCCGGTCTTAAATTCTCGGGCAACATGAAGTAGAAATATGTACATAGAAGATACTCGCAATTAACTGCCAAATTGTGGGCGCCCCTGCCGGACTAAACACATCTCCCACATTCTAGTGTCATACACACAGATCATAGATATTGAGCGTGGCTTAATTTGAATACATTTTAAATAGGCAAAGATCTAACTTTTTATTTTTAAAAGAATTTATAAAATCACAAATTAGTAAATTAATATTTAACAAACACCCGATATCTCCTACATTAGCCTCCCGTAACAAGGCTATTCGTTAGCCATGCTGTTTGTCAGCTTCTGTGGATTGATGTTGACCAACTTTTATTTTACTGCCTCACATAGAAACTTTTGCTTGCACATTTTTTTTACCTGTGCTCAACAATTACTGGATCTGAAACGAGTTATTATTCAATCACTTTTTGCTTCATTTATCAACTGGAGTATTATCATCTTGAAACAAGACACTTTCCCGAAAACCGTAAGGAGACGACTTTTGAACTCTAATAACAGATTAACACGCAAAATCAAAGTGATGAAAATACACATCAGACAATTATTCCTCCATTTCCATGTTTCCTAGTATTGTAATCTCTTACTTTATCTGCGAAGACGCCACGACCTATCCTTCTAAATGACTCTTTAAATCCATTCCAAGGAGAAAGTACCGTATCCCGTAACTAAGCTCGTATCATTGATAACCTTTCTTGTGAATCGTCTTCATGATAAACTGTTTCATTCCAATATTCTGGCTATTGTTCTTCGGGAAAAAAGGATTAACATCTTTGGTTTTAAAATCTGGCCAAAATTGTAATGGTACTTTTCATGGACTGAATAGTTGTTCTATTCAGCATTAGGTCATATCGGACGCTCTGAGCTTGTCTTTCTTTCTTATTACCTATGTGTTCATATTGTTTAGCAATTATTTTTTAGTGTGGAAAAGGAATTAGCAACTTATTTCTTGTTCAATCTGGTAAAACACTGTTTATACTTCATGCCTATCTTTCTCAACTCTCTCTAATTCTAGTTTTGATAATTTCATCCAAATGCTATTTTTTCTTCTTAAGTGACAGTTTATTTTTTTATATAAAGATAAATGTAGTAACTGAGACATCAACATGGAAAAAAGAGGATATGATATTAATAAAATTACTTGAAAACACAATTTGAAACAAAGTATTGAAAAATTGGCAGACTCGTTTTTTCGCCCAAGTGTCTATATCTTTAAAAGCAACTATTTGCCGAGCACGGAGTATTGTTGTCACATGTTGTCTAGTGCACAAAACATACGCCATGCATTCTTGAAAAAGGGTGAAAAATAATTACTAACTTCAACAGTCTGCTATGCTCCAGCCCCTGTCCCATCACCGCAGTCTTGCATCATTATAGTTGTGTTCTTTGTATTTCAAACTTACTGCACTTGTATTCCTATAACATAAATACCCACGACCCATACAACTACGCGAAAAAGCTCAACTGTCCATTTTAAAGAAACGTAGATGTCGGACAATTTTATATTCTTGATGCTCCTTTCCTCAGACGATTATACTTCGTATTCCATCTCTAGTTCGTTTTTAACCGACGGAAGCAAAACGAAGAAATGTAAATGTACTGTGAACAAACATATTCTTGCCCAACTACCCACACATTTTCCCTCCTTTAATTCCGGCTCCTATCAATGCAGCCACTTTCGCTAATATTCATTAATCAGTATATAGATTGCTGATTAAAATAATAATTGACACATTACGCTTTCTGTAAAGACCTTTGATTTTCTCAGTAAACTTAGAAATACTGATTTCCTGCGGACGAGTATTCGATTAGTTTCCCAAATGGCGGCGCTAATCTGTTCTAGAGTGGTTGTTTTATAAATTCTTCACTTTATTTCAATTGGTATGCCATTCTACTTTCTGAGTGAATGGTCTTTTAAGAAAGTACTATTCTTTTTATTTTGTATTTGTTTTCTATAGAGCGTAGTAAATATGTAACATGAAAATAAAAAAATAAATATGCTTCCATTCTATTTGAGTCACATCAATTAACAATATCGTTCCACACGATAAATGATTAATGTTTCCTCCCTTCTACCCTCTAAATATTACGACCGATGAGTATATATATCGATCTATAATTATATATATATATATATCTATATAATACTAAAAGTCTATTGTTCTTGTATATTTGCAATCAGCTTTCAGCTTTCCGGTTTTCAACATCCGGTTGCGCATGCGTAAATAGCATCGTCTTCAATCTGTTATTCCAATTCCGTTATTCTCTATTATGATTAACTAACGCATGAAATTTTTCATTCTGGAAATTTTTAAACAATTTCATTTAATTTCATCAAATAGTTTATTTGTTTTCTTCACGGCTAAAAACATTCAACGGGAGGACTTCGTAAAGTCTGTCGCAGTTTCAAAAAAACTCCTCCCTTTTAAAAAACAAAAACAAACAAACAAAAAAACAACACTCATTATTAATATCAGCCATACTAGCGGTCGGTGAACGAAACCACCTCCCACTTTCCCTATCATAGATTTCACCACTCCTACTCCCTCAGTTTTCGTTACGTACGCGAGAAAGCCTGCTGTACCCCCTTCCTTTCTCAAATCGCCCTAACCAACCACTTATAATTCAGTAACTGTAATTTAAAAAAAAAACAATTATAATAAACAGAACGACTCATAGAAATCTATCTATATTCTTTTTTCATTTTAATATACTTTCATAGAAATGCTTCTGTTATGTAAAAAAAACTATTTTCTTTATGCCACAAGTGTCACGCTCATACATGAATTCCATAGCTAATATAACAAACTGACCCAACGGGTCACGGGTGGTCTAGTATATATATATAATTATATATATATATTTAAAAAGAATACGCGGAAATCTCTCTAAGGCCCTTTCGACTATCATCTCGTCAGGAGAAAATCGATAGTTTTAATTAATAATAACGTCGAAAGGCGAACTTTGAACTCCTTCCAAAATTAAAAAAAATTTTTTTATCCCCTAACGTAGTGCCTTTTAATCGACTTTTAACGAAATCATTAAATTGAATTTTAATCGCTTTATCGTTAATTTTGGCACACTCAATTTCCCCATTTTGCTCTTTCTTTACGTTATTATTAAAGGGCTTTAGAGAGATTTCCGCGTATTCTTTTTAAATGTATTTATAAGTTTTATACCTCAAAACATTTATATATATATATATATATATATATATATATATATATATATATATATATATATATATATATATATACATATATATATATGTGTGTGTGGGTGTGTGTGTGTGTGTGACCTAGTCTCTTTTAACATCCAGGTAATTATATAGACAGTAATCAATGGCCATTCAATGAGCCCTGTAAACATAAAAATGATTAATACTCGTACTGTAATATACAACAGTAGTAATGTTATATATATATATATATATATATATATATATATATATATATATATATATATATATATATATATATATATATAATGCTAATGCCTGTGTTACAGTATTAACTGATAAAAATATATTGGCCATGAAATGATCTACGTACCAATTACAGTCCTACCGCAATTACTTACATAAAAATAAAGCTGTTTACATAGGTTCAACGACGGGCTTCTGGAAAGATGAAATATCTAGATTTGTTGGTATATTTAATAACAAACATCTTTACAAATACTCATATCTGGCTACTTACACTTGAGATCTTAAAGATAAAAATATTGACTTCAAACTCAAATGGAAATGTAGTGATAAACGGGAAAATATAAACCCTAAAACAAATACTGTACATTATGTACAAGTAAAGCACTTTGCTAAATAAAAAAGTTGAAATGTCATCACATGGTTTGCACAAATCTTTGTACAAATATAATCACTTATAAGTTCCGTAATTACTATTTTCTAGTTAAAATGTTATTTTTATGAATTTCCTTTATTAACCATGCTATTAATGTTAACTTTGGTTATTTAATTTTCACTATAATTTGATTTTACATATTAAAATTAGTTTTATTAACGTTGGCTTGATATATATATATATATATATATATATATATATATATATATATATATATATATATATATATATATATATATATATATATATTGGTTGAAATTTTGCACACTGAATAAGTGCTCATAAGTAGGAAAGATACCAAAATAGTTTGCAAAGCTATACTATATTTCTTAAATTATAGACATTTATGCATAAGTTATTAACAATATTATGATCTGCAATAAAGCGAGAAACACAGTTTATATATATACACACACAGACATATATATGGTTAATGCATCGCTTTTTTACTGCTATCTTGTTTCTATTCATCATTATCCATTTCCTGCCCTTTACCCTTACTTATAATGAGTTGTTGTGTCCTTTAGTTTAGCACTTCTATAATTCGTGTATATGTTGGTGTAATTATGCAGTGTTATTTGTATACTCAGACTAATCTTGATAACCTATTTATTCGGAAAATCTATGAATTAGAAATACATTTAATTTATCCAAATAATTTTAATTCATCTTTATGAAGTATATTTTATTAATTACATTTAGAATTGTAGTTTACATTGTCTTGACTTCCTAACAATTGTATATTTATTTATAATTTCGGCGATTTGCCATTCCCTTCAATTATAAACTTCTGACGTTCTAGAACTATATGTAAAATGTTTAAATAATAGACTATAACTTGATAATTTATTTTCACCTACCTGCTTTTAATAGTAGATATGCTTTTTCTCAGATCAATATTCCATTTCATTTCATCGACTTAGTCGTGTATTTAACTATTATTTAGACTTAAATCTAATATATCTAACTTTAAATATTTATCTAATTTTATCGTCTCTTTAAAATAATGTATTTTATTTTACTATAAAAAATATTTCTTTAATCTGTTTAGTAGATAAACATAGATATACACGGTATTTTAATATTTATTTTGAATCTTTTATTTATAGTTGGTTCTATGTTCTTTAATTGTATGGTATTTTTTAGAATGTAACCTAAATAATTATACATAATTTAATTTGCATTTATTCATATTTTATTTCCGTTTTGTAGTATGTATGTGAATTTTAAGTAGCTATGCGTGATGTTTGTGCTTATATATATATATATATATGTCTGTGTGTGTATGACTCTGGATCAGTTTATATATGAATATATAAATGTTTTTATGTTTCAATATATATATATATATATATATATATATATATATATATATATATATATGCCTTAAATTTATTATATAGTATGATTATCTCCCTTTTGATAATTCATAATAAAGAATCGCTTAAGAAGCTGACATTAAAATCGGAATTGTATTCCTTCAATATTAGCTGTTATTTTAAAATGTGTTTTGAATTCTCCAGATGGGCTGTATGACAGTTTGATACTCTAATTGACCATTCTTGGGATTACTACACCTGAATATAATACAAAAGACCTTATGTAATATTTACATTTTTAAAAAAAATTACTTGAGTTAAAACTTTCACTAAAAAACCCACATCATTCCCTACCTCGTGGGATAAACTTTATACATTCTGTTTTTTACTTTCCCATTATATTGATTACAAGCTTTTAATACCATCTCAGTTCAGATATCCTATTTACTTGTATTACTGTTAATTTCTATATTTTATGATGTATTGTAAAACTATTTTTTATGCGTTTTTCGTATATTTGATTTATATCAAAGGAGTTTAAATGTTTTATTGTATAATGTTTATTTATTTTATATAGTTATATATATATATATATATATATATATATATATACATATATATATATTTCTAATATATTTTCTCATATATATATATATCTATATATGTATATATATATATATATATATTATTTCTCTAATAATAATTATCTTTTTTATTTTCTATTTTTGTAATTATCGTTATCATTACTTGTGTATTAATTGGCATCGTTATTTTCATATTTCATATATGTGTGTTTTCAAGTAATGCTACATGTTGTTGTTGTCTCCTTACTTCCGTATGTGATTATATTATAAGAGTAAACTTATATACTCTATTTTTTAATCATCTAAAATATAATACGAAATAAAATTTTCCAAATTGTTTTAGAAAATATTGTACGCCAAATATTCGTTCTGTTTGAAATATTGGAGGAAATGATATGAATAATGTTCTAAGTTTATTTATCTCACCTTACCTTTTGTATATATATATATATATATATATATATATATATATATATATATATATATATATATATATATATATATTAATGCATGTGTTGTTGAAAACGACAGAACTCTTCTGTTTAGTGATTCTTTTTTTCATTTTTCTATTCGTCGAATAATCTTTTTGACGTTGAAACGGAATGAATTAATGTAGGATCCATGTGTTTGACTAACGTTTTCGATTCTCTCCGGAATCATCTTCAGGTCTTTAATGGCAAAAATGAATAAAAAGCGAATGAAAGAATGGACTTTCTTAAAAAATACGCCGGCAAAGCGTTCACGTAAAAGACGGAGGTCTACAATTTGAAATGTGACGATTGAAACAGTTCTTCGTTTAATTAATTATTTTATTTATTATTATTATTATTAATTTTATAATTTTAATTTAAAATAGTGGCTGATTTAATTTTGTCTAGTCTAATAATTATGGAGAATGAAAACGGGGGAGATAGGCAGTAAGTAATTTTAATAAGATGTTCCTATTTTTTTAATTGAATAAGGCGACACCGGTTGGTGTCACTGAACTAAGCTCAGCATTTTAAAATAATTTTACTTGTCTCATATGAAATGTTATTGATTATAGGTTGCTGTGTTTTTATGTATACGGCTTCAAGTATTTTTAATTTTTAAAAATTAGTTTCGGAATGTATTATTTTTGTGTTCATTACTAAGATCTGTCTCAACTCAGATGTAGGGCAGTTGTGCGTTTGTAGGTGTTTGTATATTGAACTAGTGTTGGCGAGGTGCATAGTGAAGCGGCGGGATAGAGTGGTTGTTGTAAAACTAATGTAGCTATTAATATTTACGGAGGTACATCCTCCTAAAGGGAATTTAAATTCATAAACTACATTGATTCTTTCTAGTGGTTTGGGGGTTGGAGAGGGGTTGTATTTTACTACAAGGTTTTGCGTTGTGAATCTTTTATAATAAATAATTACTTTAATTTTGTTTTCTTTATCTGTTGGAGATATATATCGATGTGTAATATTCTTTATAGCTTTTTCTTCTAGTCTGAAATTTGGCTGCATTTGGTTGCGGTAATATATGTTGATGTAATTGGAGTTGTTATGTTGTATATTATTATTTATATTAGTGTTTGTCAGGTTTTTTATCATTGATTTTATTATTTCGTTGACAAGGTAGTTGGGAAATTCATTGTTAAATAATATTGTTTTACTCATTTTTAGTTCGATGAATAGTGTTTTTTAGAGGAGGAGATCAAGTTTGCTCGGTTTAGTAAATCTTTTACGATAGCTATTTTATAACGGTGGGGGAATTCACTCTTGAAATTTAATAGGCTGGAGTTTTTGCTGGTTGTTTTTTTCATATGTAGAGGTGTTAAAAGTATTGTTAGATGTGTCAATTAGTACATCTAGGAATGGGATTTTAACAACTAAACAGAAGAGTTATGTCGTTTCCAACAACACATGCATTAATGAAAATAAATATGCTGCCTAAATACACACACTATATATATATATATATGCGTATATACACATTTATATATATACATATATATGTATGTATATATATATATATATATATATATATATATATATATATATGTGTGTGGGTGTGTGTGTGTGTGTATGTGTGTATGTATATACGTAAAGTTTGATATTGAAATGTGGGCAAACAATGAAATATGGTCGTGAAAATAAGAACACATACATATTATTAGAGAAGGACCAATATACGTTGTTCGAATAATTCGACTATACTCGTTTAGTGATATTGAAAGCACAGGGGAAATAGGATACAATATATAGTCATAGATTAGAACCTATCATTAAACCATTGAGATTGCATATACTAACAGAAAAGTAAAACATTAGTATAAAAAGTGTAAACGTAGAATATCTATTACGTCGCCAATAACTTTAAACAATTGTTTCAAATAAAATTATTTTTCCTGAATTAAGCCATAGCTTTTGAAAAATGTAAATCTTATTATCAGAGGAATACAACCAGATAAGTCGGTAAGGGAAATTACAAAAAGTCCTATGAGATAAATACAAATATAAACATTACAAATGCTAAGAGAAAAGGTTGAAAATGTATGAAAATGTTCACTGTTTAACGCGTCTTGAACATTGTAGTTGGTTCAATTCAGGCAACGAGGAATAAAAACTAGCGTCGACGCAGAAGTGGAAAAGTGTAATAAGCCGTTAGAAAAATTTTAATTCAACAGGTTGCATTAAAAGAAGTTGCAGGTACCAAATAGGTAGAGTTAAAAAGGGTAAACGGGTGATGCAAAAAATGGTTGGCTGAGGGGATGCCTGGATACACGCCAGTTTTAGGTGTAAAATAGATTTTAAAGCAGGCATGCATTGAGTAGGACAATAAGGTGGGTTGAACGAGGCGACATACAAAGTGGTAGTTATTGTAATTAGAGACTACATAAGTTATATCAAAGGAAGCGGTCGGTGTGGAGACTAATCTTTATGCATCAATGGTAGGCTTTGCAAAAGAATTAATGCTGGAAATTAATAAATGCGTTTGAGAAAGTAAACTAAAAACTAAATGTCAAATAAAAATGAGAATATAAGTAAAGTGTAAAGAAATAAACTTAAAATATAAATGTAAAATAAAATTATTACCGAAAGTTTAAATAAATGGAGTAGAATAAAGTAAATACTATCTCACTAAGGAAGGCACCGTATATAAAAAGCCATATGAGAGTATTTAAAATATCACCGATATTTAGGGGTGTAATTAGTCTCACAATGCTAGGGAATCAATATACAGAGGTCAGAGTTGGGGTTATTTGAAGTAGAAGTGAATGTGTTACAAGATAACAATCAGCTTACAATTAAATAAACTGAACGTATTAGTGATAAAGTTTAGAAAAAAATATAGCGGATATTAGAGCTATGAAGTTTGCGGTCAGTTATAAATATTACAACTGCAAGATGTGTAGAGAGAAGATAAGAGTAACCTTAGTGGATAGAATTAAGTACTTAGATTCCACAAAAAATAAATAAATGACATATAAGAATAAATAATTAGAGATAAAACAGCCATAAACCATGGTCAAAAAAAGATTACTAATTGTGGCACACTTGCAGGATACATAACTATTAAATTTCAAGAAATGCTGGTGCCTAAGGTGCGAGGTATTTAAAGTGAAGGTGCGTAAAGGTCATTGGTTGAACTTAAAATATCAAAGATTGAATGAAAAACTATCAAGATTGAATTGGAATATAACATAGGGGAATCATTTTACTTAAAAGTTACTGCTAAAAGTAATGGGTAAAAACATCACCCATACAAAGTAAAAAGGGTATAAACTTATGGATGAGATAAGTACTTGTAGTCTTGAATAGGTGTTTACATAGAGGTTAGAAAAAGAACAGGTTAAGAAATTGCGGTAAGTATTTTTAATGTAAAGTACTTTAAGTGAGCTGTTGTAGTACAAGCCTCTTGTTAACTTAATAGGGAGTGGTTATTGGATGGGGAAGGTGTACTTGTTGGAGCTATAAACTTGATATATTTAAAGTTTGTTATGATTGCATGCCAAAAGTAATTCGCTTATAGAGGTTATAATGTTTTTAGTCTTGGAAGCAGTGATTATCATAACGTAGATGGTGTGCTAAATATAACTCCTGGTGTATAGGACCAATATTTTATCAAGAACAACCAGTGCAGGGATTAAGAGATGTGGTTTATGTTCAAAGCTTTGTATTAACTAAGTAAAGTAAATCCCGACAATGTGGTTGTTATTACTTTTAAAGCAAGATTGGATATGTTTTTTTATTCAGTATGTAATTTATATAGAGTCGTTATTGCGTAAGGTGTGTTATTTATATTAGCGGATGCGGCCTTGGTATGTATGGTTAAGTTCTGATTTGTGGTTGTTGATAAGGAAACTTAATGGGTTCTCTACATGAGACAGCGATAGTAATAACATTAATAATAAAATAAACTATAATAATACAAATAAAAAATATATTAATAATATAAAAATATAAATAATAATAATAATAATAATAATGGTACTCTTATAGCTGACACACAATTTGTCCGTGACTTTGCGTCATAAACGTTCGGATAGTTCTCGGGATCGTCCGAGAGTTGACGAAACTATTAACCAAACAGCCGGTAACCTTTGGGAAAATTAATCGCGCTCAGTAAAAGAACATACTTTCAATAATTTCCGTCAGCTTGTTGAATCTCCTGAAGGACCACTTGAGGTTTTCAAGAAAGAAAAATATTTTAAAAAACACATTTGCTTAACAGATCAAACAAAAGCATATTTTGAAACCTTTCGGTGCATAAATAAACAACATTTGATTTTAAAAATGTTGAATTACAATGATTCATTTGACAAAAAAAAAACAATAATACACATGTAATTAATAATAGTTGTTTAACTATGGTTTGTTCGTTTGTATATATGTATTTTACTTTGATTTTCATCGTCGTAATGGCAGTCTTATAGTTAGCATTTTGCACTTTTCGCCTCGCCATCTGTAGGGCGACTCCGTAACCTGCCCGAACATTTACGACACGAAGTTACGAAAACATAGTTTGAACAAGATTGTTGTTAACTGGTAACGAAAGGTGGACGGTGTTTAGATAAATATCGTGATGCAGTGAGGATTGAGAATGTGTATGATAATCGGGTAAAGGGGTGTACGTGTGCTGGTGTTACCTTTTTAGCTTAGCGTTGCGAGGGGAATGCTTAAGAATGCAAGCGTATATAAAGTCTCTATATATACAATCATTGTTTAGCAGACATTATCTAATTATCTGTCAGTTACAAGTATTAGAAGGGGGTGCAGCTGAATGTGCAGAATTAATTATCTGATTGATAGAAGTAATAATGGTTTGCCGTTAGGCTGAGAATCTTTATAGAATCTTTGTTCAGGCAGTGCTATATTAATGCGGATACTTAAACTATTTAAAAATAATGTTAAAAAATGTTCAAAGGATTTTGGTTACGACGTGTCTATTGTAGGGTGGCTTAAACAAATGAATGTTCCTTTTTCTTTATTCGTCTATATTATCTACGTTTTTTTTAAGTTACGTTGTTTTATATTGTAACTAGGGTCTAGGTCTGCTTCTATAAGCGTCATTATTCTTAGTTGTATTCTTCTGTGTTCTATCTTTTAACTGGCATGTTATGCATAATTATGTTCAATGTTTTTACACAGTAATGTAGTTGTTTTCACATGAAACAAAAAGTTCGCCATCTCTGTACAACCCACCCTGCAAATACCGAAGTGTATTTTCCCGTCCAAAATTCATCATCAAATTGAAATAGGGATCTTCTAGTTAGTATTATTAATCTAATCTCCAAATCAATAAGCTCAGAGTTGTTTTTTGTCAAAAATTAGTACTTTATTAAAGATTGATTAATAATAGTTATCTATATTGAAGTTATCAAATTTAAATTATGAACCAATGAGTCACTTCATCGGACAATTGGCATACATAAATATATGTTTTTCTTTTATGCCAGGTATAATTCTATCTCGTTTTATTTTTACTAATGATGCCTAAATAATATATAGAGGCTAATTTATCAAATAGATGAGTTATCCTGAAACTTACCTTTATGGTCCCTCAAAGTACATCTCAGAGTTTTCGGAGTTAAAATCTCAGTGTAGTTAAGGATATAAATAGAGGTTTAATTTGAAACACATTCTTTTGAGCATCTTATTATGTTATAGATGTTTTACGTTTACAGTCTTTATTCCAATCTGTCATTTGTCTCTCTTTCTCTAATATATATATATATATATATATATATATATATATATATATAT
>OY744522.1:96562699-96680199 GCA_963556195.1 Sepiola atlantica | reverse complement strand
TAATAATAATAATAATAATAATAATAATAATAATAATAATAATAATAATAATTCAAAATTAGGAATAAATTACAATATAAATAAATGAAGAAAAATAAAATAAATGCAGGTGTCTAAGAATAAAACTGATAATAACTAATAATTTGTTTGTATATCAATCAAAGAAAATAGGGGTAATAACACTAATAATGTTTACAACAGTAACATAACCAATAACAATAAAGCTAATAACAATAACAATAACAACAATACTACTACTAATAATAATAACTGCCACAACAATCATAATAGACGATAAAGTAATAATATTAAAAACTTGTTTACTTACTTATTAATTCACTCTTTTATTAATTTATTAAATTTACTTTTGTTTTATCGAATCGTATTTTCTTTTCTTTATATATCAATTACTTCATTGAATGCTTTATTTATTCATTCATTATATTATTTTTTCATTCATTATTTTACTAATGAACAAATTGTGAAACGAAGCAAAACATATAATATGTATATTTTAAATTCTTCAATTTGTCTTAGCCTTATTCAATTACCAGTTTTTGTTTTTCGTTGAATTGTTAGTTTTTGACTTATTTTATATCATTTTATTAGTATTTCATCATCATCATCATTCTCGTCATCATCATCATCATCATCATCATCATCATCATCATCATCATCATCAATATAATTCTTATAGTTATTATTATCATATAATATATTATATTATTATTATTACTGCTATAATGATTATTAAATTAGATTGTACTATCATTATAGTTACTACTTATACCCAAATTCATAACATGCGTACTGTGATTTGGCCACGAAAACGAAGATCACGGCCAGACGAAGAAGTGCAAAACAAAGAAGATTAATAAGAATGTCAGGTAAATTGTGAACTATTGTATCAAAAGAGAGTTTTGAGAAATCCACGTCACACACGGTTAAAATAAAGGGGAAAAGAAAGTTACATGAAGTTTAGATCATCGTATTATCGGTGGAATGCATTTTAAAAGAAGACGTACGCGCGCATAAATTTCCACCCACACATATTGAGTCCTCGTTAAGGGCAACTCCCAAACCACATCGACTCACGCGGTAAGAACAAGTGGGTAAACATACTATAAAAAAATAACTATCAGTGTAAAGGGTTTAAAAATGCCTAAGCAAAATAGTTTGAAAACGCTTCTAATTTTTCCTATTTCGAGAAGCGATGATTTGAAGGACTTGTTAGCACATTGTAAAACGCCATAATGCAACAATAGCATAATTACCACTATTGTTATGGTTTTTAGTATCACTATTTATCAGTAATGGAGATTATGTATATGTCTGTCTGCCCGTCTGTCTGTCTGTCTGAAGCTGAAACTACATCAGAGTTGTATTACTATTAACTTAGTCTGCCAGCTTCTATATATAGTACTACAAAAACCGCCGTAAACACATAAATAAAGTAGAAGGAAATTTCAAGACGAGACTGCGATTAGAACACAAAACGTGTCCAGAATCTTACTTAAACTAATATTTTTCAACTTCCTTATATACTGTTACAAAAAGTCGCTCACACACTAGACGGATGTTACCATTTACATAATTAATCATTTAAAAGTTCAATTAAATTCATATTTACAAATATACACTCATAACTGGTATTATCAAATTTACATATGTATTTACAATATTTTCCGATAAGGTGATATTAATAAAAATTATTCATACAATTAATTAAACACATTTCATTAAGAAACCAGCGTGTTTTTAAACCATACTTTGAATGGCAAGTACTGTTAAAATTGCAAAGTCATCCTTTCGTAAGTGACATACTTTTGAGAGGATGTTTTAACATTATAATTCTTTATTTTCATTACGTTGTTAAGACGTGTTTTGTTGTAAATTAAAGTTAAGCAAGATATATCCCAGCCATTAGTAAATGGATGACCATTGTGAAAAAAAAATTGCTGACTCATCCTTCCAGTCCTTGCGGAAGTGACGTCATTGTGAGAGGATTTTTCACATTATCATACTTTATTTTCATTACGTTGTTAAGACAAGGTGTTTTTTTTCTAAATAAGTTAAGCAAGCTATATCCCGGCAATTAGTAAATGGGTGACCATTTTCGAAGAATTAATTAATGACTCATCCTTCCGGGAGTGACGTCATTGTGAAAGGATTTTTTCACATTATCATATTTTATTTTCATTACGTTGTTTAGACAATGTGTTTTGTTGTAAATTGAAGTTAGACAACCAATATCTCGGCCATTACTAAATGGGTAACCATTTTAGAAGAATAACAACACTGGTTATTTGATATGACGTAGGCGCCTTCAGTAGCATCTTCAAACATGAGTTCTTTGATGTGACCGAGGCGCCTCCTAATTTGTTTTCCTTTTTTTAACCATGTATGGGGTAGGGTAAAAAAAACAACATTTTATGGGGGGGGGGGGCAATTTAAAAATAAAATTATTTATTTAACTAAAAATATTCTTACGTATGGGGAGGGTAAAAAACATAGGGGGAGGGGAGAAATCTCTGGAATCCTATGTCTGAAGAGGTTGACTTTCTATGAAGAGTGCAACTGAAACATGTATGCACATATGTACCCAATAATATTTGTATGGATAAAATGTATACTTATAAACAGCTCTACTTGTTATTGAGCACTTTTCATAAACACTTGAGTTTCAACGGATGTACACTTACAGCAACGAATACAATACATGTACTATATATATATATATATATATATATATATATATATATATATATATATATATATATGTATTTTATTTCGTAGTTGGTGGTATCATTTGGGGAGGAGAGTTATGAAATTTCTTGCAGATTACGTTTCGTAGCTTATGTGGGTTGGTTTCGACATTAAAGGATTTTCGATCAGAAATCGATTATTTTTTTATGGAGCAGAAAATCTTTTCGTGAAAGGTTAGAAATCAAATACATTTCTCTGCTGTATTTTCTCACTCTCTCTCTCTTTCTCTGTCTCTCTCTCTCTCTCTGTCTCTCTCTCTCTATATATATATATATATACATATATATAAATATATATATATATATATGTATGAATATATGAAGAAATAATGTAAACATAATAATCGAATATTCTTGTACTAAATTCTGCAATTTGTACAAACAATTTTTTTAAAGACGTGCTTTTTGAAAATTACAAGAATGTTTCGTTTTGACACATCTGATGAAGGGATTTTTATTCTGAAATTTCTAAAAATAAGCTACACTAACATAGTTTCACTACTTATGAGGAAAAGAAATACATGTTAATATGTAAATAATATGTGTTATTTTATATCTTTAATAATATATATATATATATATATATATATATATATATATATATATATATATATATATATATTTGTACAATAATTAAGCATACACTTTAATTAGATTGCGAAGTAACCATAATTTCTGAGACGTTTATTACTAGTGCAAAATAAAATAAAACAGAAGTAGAGGGGATTAGAAATTTGTCTCTTTAGTAAGAAAAAAAGGATTTTTTATTGACTCAAGCTACATAGTAAAAACAAAATAAATTAATGAATTGAGATGAAAAAGGTATTCTTTGTATTTTTTTGTATTACTACTGAGACATCTTTCGGTCGACTGTTTTTCAAGGTAATCGTTGACTAAATGGTGAAATGAACCATAAAACGTAATTGGTGAATGAGGATAACAAATAATTAGAGAAGATGAACTACGCCCGATATACCAATGTTTTTATCAGATGATTTTTTCTAATCTTAGGGAAGAATTGATCCCAGTTTATATACTAGCCTGTAAATATGCGCTTTCTGTATACGCTGGTTGAAAAGCCTTCATCGCTTCTTTTGTACCTAAACGTCTCAGAATGCTAACGACTTCTTAATCTATTTCTCCCTTGTAAACAAGTGCAGATTTAATTGCCGAAGAAAATCATTAGCCTCTATATGGGATTTGAATGTGGCAAAATGATCGGCTACATAGCGGCAATAATACAATCGCTTCGGCAACTATTTAAACTAAAGCTGTTCCTGAAATCCTATAAAAATATTTGTCAATACTAAACACAAAATGGCAGCCAATTGTTACCTAGTCAATTTAGGGAAACATATGTCCGTTGAAACTAAACAACGAACTTAGTAGCTGATCAATAAGTTCACCAAATATATTCTCTGGAAATGGCTGTTTAGCAAGGGAACTACGATAAAGACTATCGGCACAAATCCCGATAGTTCTATAAAGATGGGACATTAGTAAATAGGCTGGATATATCGAAAGAACAGAAGTATTCAGTGTTCGAAGAACAGCTAAGCTCACGAATAAATCCTGCAAACCAAATAGAGTCGGGAATGCAGTGTTAAGAATATGCCCCCAAGACAGGTGCGATGATCTAAGCTTACCATAGAATAGTCCTACCATAGATGAAATATGTATTATAGGAGAATTATCCTTATGGACCTTCGGTAACCCATACATCCTGGGACGTTGGGATCCCACACTACATATATATGTCTTGCATGAAAACTCACACAGGGCCCACCCCAAGCCAGATTAACATTTTCATGGTGTTTTAAATTGTAATTATAGGTAGCTACATGCTTAATAATAAACTAACACCAGAAAATGTCTAGCCCCTGCCATTGTGTTCATGTTTTTTGAATTTCTTATACAAATATGAATATAAAAAATACAAAAACAGACTAAGTAGTTTTTTTCAAAACAACAATTGTCACATTAATTGCTGACATTTCATAAAAAATAGGTACAAAATAAGACAAATTTACAATAAAGAAATGGGCAGTTAGTTGAATGCTGGAGCAATGCTCTTGCATAGCCACCACAGAACAAGTTCATGAACGAAACAAATAACACTTTTTGTATAGAACTAGTCAAAGGTAACTTAATCATCATCAAGATCTGACTGTGGTGAGTTGCTACAGTGGAGGCCTTTGAAATTACCACACACCTTTAAACAGTCAATGGCATGTTTCCGGCTACTGCATCTTGCTGTAGTACACCTAATTATAGCCTAGAAATTTACTATACCAACTGGAAAGTCAAACTTGATTGATTTTAATTTACCATCTGGTAATCTTCCATCCCCTCTCGCTAGGTTTTAGCTGGTTTCTACATTTCTATTCCTGAATTTGGAAGTAAACTCAAAGGCTATAAAAATTCGTTGCTGCTCTTTCTGGTGTAAGTGAGCAATGATTTGGCCTCAAAATACTTAGAACTTTTAGCAATCTTTTCCTGAAAGCGCCTCAGTCATTGTACAGGAACACTAAAGAGTTCTCCCCAGTTTCAATAAGCTCTTATGCACTGCTATCCTTGCCAAAAACTTCTGCCAGTTTGAGGAAGTTTATATTGTTCATCAGCTTTCGAAGGAGTGCTGCCTTCCCAATTCTATAAATACTGGATGTAGAATCACAACCACGTAGTGGCCGGATGAAAAGAATGTTTGAACAGTCCACATATCCCAAAGATTTCCTTATCTCTTTGATGTTCCAGACATTCACAGTTTTTGAACTATCTTTTAGCTGTGGCGTGAATAAGATGTTGTAACCATCATCCTTATTGGCATGATGACATAGAAGGACCAATAGGTCAGTGTCATCTGCTATCGAAATGGTTTCTCCTGTCTGTGCCAGTTCTTGAGCAGTCTTCGCAATCAATCTCCAGATGAATAGATTACTTTACAACCTGCTTCCTCAAAACTCATTCCCAGCAAATTAATGAACACTTGTTTGTTTTCCTGATTAGCTTAGAACACATCCTTTTTTAATTTGAACTCTATTATAGGGGTCAGTGACACATTTACACCAACAGAATCCCCTGCTCGGCATCGGTGAGTTGCATCTTTAATGCATGAACCACTTTCATACCCATCAAAGACAATGCATGTTTTTCCATATCTAGTTGTGACACATCTGCGGTCTGGGGCACAGATCTATTCTATTTTGCCATGAGGCGCGTTGAAGTAGTGCTCCACTATCTAAGAGAAACTGTGGATATAAAGACTGTGAACCTGATTGTACAGGGAAAGTCAGTTCCCATACTGTGTTTTCCAAAGTCGTTGTCTTAGCCTCTAACGGTAGTCCGAAAAAATCAAAAAGTGCAGGTGGGTAACCACAAAGCTGACACTAGAAATGTTCTTGCTGCTGCCGAGTCGAGGGTTCATTGGTAGATAGCACACACAGTCTCTGGAGGAGGAGTTGTGCATCAGTCTCAACTGCTTCATCTTTGCTGAGCAAAATTTTGACCCAAGTGTAATTGCCTGATCCTTTTTTAAGTGTACTCGTGGACATTTTCTCCCACCAATTAAAGCTATGATTGCATATCTTATGTATTTTGCTCTGTCCACATTTACATTTTTGTATTCAGTTACTCCACTTGAAACGCTATTTTTTTGCTGAAGTAGCCTCCTGCTGCTAGTCACTAGTGCCACAACGTATCCCTGCTAGCTCATGCATTGTAAACTTGATTTCAGCCCACGCTGGCAGTTATAGCGTCCAAACAAATCGTTAAATTTCGTCCATTCTTCCGCCATGAGTTAGACCTCCAGACGTCTTCATGCTTCTCATTAGCACCTGCTCAATAAACAGATCAGTCGACAAGCAAGTCCAGTAACGATCACTCCGTTTAATCACATGCAATCCTTCAGAAAATTTCTGTTACACTTCAGGATGTAATGGGCAATCCTGGTAATATACTCTGATGACAGAACACTATCCAATGTTTCAGTGCCATCAAGGAGACCTTTCAATAGCCTCTGAGCTTCCTTCAGGTCTTCGTTTTGAGGAAATGACTCTTCTTCCTGGGTGTTGGGTTTATCATCCTCAGTGACATGTGAAACTGACAAATCATAAGCTTTCGCTAATAAAATAGCATTCACAGCAGCATTAACTAAGAAGTGAGTACGAATGGCTGTTGCAATTGATTTGCCTCTTAGCATGTGCTTGACTGTGTGTTCAGCATACACAAGTTCCAAAAGTTCTTGCAATTCAGAACCTGTCATTAAATGACCAATTTACCACAGAAGCTCACCTGTGTATGGAGCCCACGAAGTTACAAAACAAATAATTACAGGGGACTGGAACAAGGCTATGATTCGGCTATCATCATTGCTTTGTACCAAAGTTGTTGATCGAATGTTAGAATTGGTGTAATGTTGTTTTTCCTGGCTAAATCACTGAAGTAATATAACGTTGAGTACATGGAGGATGGGTTATCAGGGTCCATGTCGATCATTGGCAAAAAACTGTGGTTGATTTCCCAGTATATGTTTCTTTGTGAACTTACTGCATAATGCCTTACGATGCGGGTCTGGACGGATGTGAAATTAGTGTAACCCTCCAAAGGATGTCAATATTCGCAGTGGAATCCACAAATTTCTTAGGCTGGATCTCTTGAAATGTCAATGGTGGTGTGTTGGTGTGCTGTGAATCTAGGTACTCGATGTTGATCCTTTCAATTCTTATATATTCTAAAAGGACCTGAATTATTGGAACTGGTTTTACTTTAACTTTATTATTCAGAGTGTTAAATAAGAACCTCGATCCAAATTGGTTATGTGTTTCGTCTGATAAACCAACTGCAAAAGTGCAAAGAGGACACTGGGTCTAGCAGCCTACATTATCGATTGGCCAAGTTTCAAATCATTGTTTTGTCTGAAAATATCTCCCTGGGAAATATTAAGAAATTTTTAGAAATATATTCAAGAATCGTACCATGGTCAAGATCATTCTTAGATGGGTAATATTCTGAACTTGTCTGGATACCTTTAATGTCATTCTTTATTAGCTTGGTAGCCGTCTCTATGATTCTAATGACCTCTAAATCTTAATTGCTTGTTGAGCGGCTATCTGTATATAATTAATAGAGAATACATTTTGCTCTACTTCAGAATGTAACAATTAATTTCAGTTATATTGATTTTGTCTTTGAAATTTTCAAAAAATCGAAATGTCATTATGAGAGACTGTATCGTTCAAAGTCAGTGTTCTCGATAATTTCCTCTTTTTTTTTATAAGATCGACAATGATGATTTACTCCTCGTCATTTTGCTGCACATATTAAGCAACTTTCATATATGCCTGCTTTCTCTGTGAATACTCTGGCCTACCAAGGTTTTGCTTCTTAGAAGAATCAGCGGAAGAGAATGCCTTAGTAAGTTTTTATTGGAATCAAAGTTTGCAAAACATGTCCTGTGATAACGTGCTTCTTTTGAAACAAGGTAAGCTACATAACCTATTCTACCTTTAACAGTGGCTGCCATCATTTATTGGGACTTTCTCACACACTTTCAACACTCCGTCCTTAAACTCAATAGTTCCTACAACACCTCTTTTCTTTCTATCAGATTTTGCTCCAGAACCACAAAAAGACAATATTCCTCAAAGTTAACAGACACAAAGAGCGGTTTGCACGGGATAGCATTTCATCATAGGTGGACCTGTTTTTACGGGCAATGTCTATGTATTTGTGGTTGATCCAACGCTATATTTATTTCTTGTCAAGACGTTGACCAATGTGAATTATGATCCTCTCTCTACGTTGTTCAGAAGCTCTGTTAATGGAATCGATGCCTTTCTGGCTGACGATTAATTTTTGTTCATTACTGGACAGTTAATTGTTGCAAATAGCACACTTGTCAGCATCCATAATTCACTTTGACCAACCTGAAATTAGAATATGACATAATATTAAGCTCCTTCAGTAATACATAAAAAGAGAAAAAATAAAGCATAAGAAGTTATACTTATATTTAACTTCATGAAAACTGTTTGTTTTATCCACTTTCACATTGCTACCTATGGTATTTTTTAAGTTGAATTTACAAAAATTGAGTTGAGACAAGGGAGGCTAGAATCAGCGACAATCTTGAAATATGGCGCTCGTAGACCCTTTTCCGCAAGGCTAATTTTAGTAAACTTTTTTATCTAAAAAAGAGGTAATTCATGCTCAATATCCAAGGTAAAAACGTTTAGCCAATGATGTTCAGCCAAAACATCAGCTAGATTGACTGGACGAAAATATCACCAACCGAGATGTATATATTCGATCGCACTTTGTTACAGAAAGAAGAGACCGACCAGACTAAGCTCCACAACTGGCGATATTTGTATTTAACTGAAACCAGAGAGATTAACGATTTCATTTCTCGCAAAGGCTCGTTCGAAATTTAGTTCATTAATCGCTTGAACTTTTAAAACACGTCTCGAAATAAATCCTTGTAAGACGTGGTTCGCCAAATAGCCCCGCAAAAATACACCTTAGATTGAAGGGAAACATTTCTAACCCTCAATCCAACACCCTCATTTAACTTTATTATAACAGTAGGGTTGTACCTTATCCTGAAATATTTAAATTTATTTTGCATGGTACAAAATGTCAACATAAAATTTAATAAGATTCCCGAAGTAGCCATAATTTTGAAGAGAAGGAGACGTTTATTACTAGAGAAAAAAAACACACACAGGTAGAAGGGATAAGGAATCTGTTTGTTCAGATTGAGAAAATGGATCGTTTTCTTTCATTTCTCAAAAAATAATGAATGAAAGAAAAAAGTTTCTTGTGTATATATATATATATATATATATATATATATATATATATATATATATATATATATAATTATATATATATATATATATATATATATATATATATAAGTAAATACTTCTTAGCAATATTAATTAAAGCAATGTAGAAAACGTATCAGCTATGCAATGACATTTCAATCACAAAAGTGAATCTGAAAGCCCTCTTACTCGATTTCTGAAATAAACGAAGATATGTTTATATATGAATAACATTTGTTGTTTGATATATTTAATCACTATTACGCTCTATTTGAAATATTGAGCATACCACCTTCGTATTAGGATTCTTTCTAATATGCTGAGGCAAACTCTGTTAATAGCTAAACATAATTCTTTTCGTATATATTTATATATTAATATGTGTCCCTACTGTATAGACAAGATAATTCAAAATAACTCAAAATGCCGAGAAGGGTAGTTTTTAATTAAAAGCAAATGAAAAATACTATTTTACTGTATTTAAACAGTAATTAAATATGTGTTAATAAAGAATATTAAAATAAATGAATGAAATAGTTAATACTGATAGAAACTCTAGTTTTTATAGCATAAACAGTGAAATCTAGAATTAGACTGATTATGAGTACAATATCACATCACATTTATGTACTGTACGTGTCTGCGTTTTGCAAAAATGATCATGTTGAGTATAGTTTTATATAGTTGGATTAGCATTAACGCTAATTCTAACCATGAAATAATTTGATATTACTTAGTAATTATTATTGCGAAAACATTTGTCACGCAAAAACATGATCGTACACCACGTTGCTGTTTTTTAACATTGCGCTTCTGAGCTTTTGCAGTTGTGGCTATTGCGTCAACAAGAAAATAGTGATTTCATGACTAATAGGTATATTTTGCTATATCTGTACAATCTTTACTTTTCAAAATAAAAACCTGGATTAACGTAGTTTTATATAAAGTGTATACTTTGTAGTACCATTTGGAGATCAGCACAACATCTCGGCTCCCTCACAAATGTGTAAAACCATTGTAGAAACTTTGCGACTATTGTTTTAAAGGGAAGAATGTCATGCAAATGGTTGGAAACAAGACACAAACTAGTTTGGTAAATTCTAATTCTTGATTTTTTATGTAAAATGTTTCACTTGCACAACTAAATAACATTTTAAGTACCTAAATATGTTCGACACTGAGGAACTACTGTAATTATTAAGCTTCCAAAGATTGATGCTGGATGCTTAAATTCACTTCGTTCTACAAACAAATATAATCCGACTGATATTTTAAAATTATTTCATTCAGATTGGGAAAAACTGTACGTGTTCAGTCAGCCTGGAATTACTTATCTCGCCAGAATGTTTATTCGCTAAATGAGTAAACAACTAAATCATTGATATCTAAGTTACAACTGCTGAAATCGTGTAAAATTATCTCATTTTATCGTAAAAGATATTCATAACTGCGGAAATACTTCCATTCAGTTTGTCAACATGTTAGTCTAATTACACGTTTATTCGGTGTGGTGGTTGGACGATAATCTGGAATCGGAATTGGGAATCAGAAACATCGGAACATTTTCGAGTATCGGAATCGGTATTCGAATCGGAAATATTTTAGCTTAATTTCCGATTCCAAAAACGATTTCTTTAATTTTTTTATAAACTGAATTTTCCATTGCTAGTACTAACAGTTTTTTAAATGTTTTTTTAAATAATCAGTAAAACTAAAAGTTATAGATGCAATGTACATTTATTTTACTTGTGTAAAAATGAGACTTGCCATGAATTCACTTAGTAACTTTAAAAAGAATGCACTTGATTTACAAGGTTCCGAAAAAAGTTTACATATTTAATAAAACTGTTTATATAGAGTAGAAAGTGAACTTTAACTTTACTTTCGGCAGCCTCGTAACTCTCGCTTCCCTACTTTTGTCCTTTAGTCGTCACATTCTATGAGCGATGTTTCTGACACAGGGGGGGGGGATAATGTTTGTTTTTAGGGTCAGAATCTATCCATTTAGCTTTTAAGGTTTATTAGATTTTAACCTTGAAGTAGTATTTACTACAGATCCTAACATCAAGTGGATTAATGCCTTGTCTGGAGCGACTCCCATTACAAGATATACTGGTAAGAATCATATATAATTATATTATTAAAAAATAATTCCATGCTGCTGGCCAGTTTTCGTTGTTTTTATTATATGATGGACTATTGCCACATTTGGATTTGCCCGCCTCCGTCCCCAGCATTGACAACTCCTACAATACGTGGGCAAAAAGTGTTGACATTTTTCTAAACATATTGACAGAATCAGTGTATAGTTTAATTACCTATAAATGAATTAGTCCATTTGAAGATTCTCAAAGCACTGTGCGGGAACACACTTTGGTGTCACTTTTTTTTTATTTTGAGCTTCCATATCTGTGAACTGGATAACTCTTAAAATAATTCAACAAGCATCATCAATTTTAAAACAGAGCTGCTAATATTGACAATATTTCGGTGTATTTAGTGCAAAGTAGATATTTATGAGGTTTATATTAGACAACAATAAATATTCCCCAAATTGAAGTTTCGGTTTACTATTTTAACGGGGGTTCAGGGAGAAATGTGGACGCAACCTCTCTTCAAAAATTCAAATACATCAGATATGTACTTAATTTGATCCATAGTAACTAGGTACAAATAAAGCAATATTCGCTAAATGTCAATTTTTTCTTAAAACACCTTAAGCATAATCGATATATATATATATATATATATATATATATATATATATATATATATATATATATATATATATATATATATATATATTTGTGTGTATATATATATATATATATATATATATATATATATACATCATGCAAAGGATTCTCTACTAAAATAATTAAACAATCATCATTAGGAGTTGAACATAACTGGCACGTGTTTTCTCTATTTAGGTTAATGTAAGATGTAAAAATGAGTTGGAAGTCTGTCGTAAAAACTCATACAGCTCCATTCTTCTCAAATGTTAACAAAAGCTATCGGAAACCCGTTAATATATATTCCCCAAGTTACTATAGGAAGTACACACAGAAACTAAATCACGAGTAGATTCCGTTAATGCTGATGGATATAGCAAGGACGTCTTTGTTATAGCTCCTGCAGCCTAACTGGTGTCAAATGTTTCGCTCAGCTTTTCTTTTAGACAAAATTAGTAACGTCGAGAATGGAATCATGCTGTATGAGCAAATCAGCATCTCCATACAAAATACCCAGATTTGCACTTAGAAGGGGCAACTTTAGTGTCGCTGTTTGTAGCGTCAGAAACAGAATACGAGACAGCAATTCAGAGTTATAGCTCTGAACGAATAAGTCGATCGAAGCAGGAAATTTCTCCTCACATAAGAAAGGACAGAAATACTAGACCATGTCTAATCCTTTCCAAAACGATCGCAGACGCACCTAAAGACTGCCCTGTTAGCAATGCTAAAGAGAGTTCTGTTTACATCAGTGATGACATATACAACTTTGCAGTAAACAATTTTGGCAGAAGATAAAAGACGAAACTACTACTGGTTCAAAGCCGGTATTGCTTTATCGGAGCTAGCTATCAATGGCAAAAGAGAAGCCCTCGCTGACACCAAGAATAGTCTTTCTTAATAGACAGCCGCTCAAGGAAAAGATGGATAGCCCCTTTAAATAATTATGGTGGGAAAGAACACAGCATTGTTTAACCCCCGCACCAACCGCTGAAGCAATGCAGGGAAGAAGAAATACTGTCCCAGGAGATGTGTGACGCAAGCATCATCATTCTGTACAAGAATAAGGGTGACCGTGGCGACTACCGATTAATATCCTTCCTCGGTGTTTTCGGGATGGCCTCCACTCTTGTAATCCTAAATACACTGCAGTTTCTTGTAGAGCGTGTATACCCCAAGGCACAGTGTTGGTTTAAAACAGGAAGTTAAACTGACGACATCATGATCTTGTACTTACGACAGCTGAAGGACAAATGCCATGAACAGAGACAACTGCTGTACATTGCCTTTATCGACCTAAGATGTTTGGCCTTGTTAGCGGAAAGAGTATTCTTACTCTGCTGCAAAAGATTAGGTATTTACAGGCTTTTGACAATGATCATGCCTTCTTATGAAAGCATGCAGGGCATCGTACAGTATGAGGCTCTCAATTGGACGCTTTTCAAATAAAAAGCGCGGTGAAACACGGGTGCGTACTCGCACCGATCCTTTTTTGCATTTTTCTTTATCTTTACTGTTGAACTACGCCTTCAGCAAGTCGGAAAATGTGATTATCTCCATACAAAAAGCAATGACAGCCTCGTCAACGTTTCCGATCCTCGAGCTGAGACCAAAGTGCGGAAAGAACTCATACGTGAGATTTTCTCTTCTGTTCATGCAGCACTGACAGCAAACTCCAGAGAAGCATTGCATTAACCATTAACTCCTCTTCAAATTAATGCAGAGAGTTTGACACTACCATCAGCATACAAATGATAAATATTCTCGGCTAAGATGTCAGAAAAACATCAAGAATAATTATTGCCACTACACCCTTGAAGTTGTTGAGGACTTCACATACTACGGCTTCAGGATCATAAGCAATATCTACCTTGAAACAGAACTCCTAAAACGTATCATCAAGGTTGCAACTGACATGACTTGCTTTAGGAAAAGAGTCTAGAACAGCAAGATGTTGACCCGCTATAGAAACATTAATGGTGTACAGGGCCTGTGTGGTTAGCGCACTGTTCTACGGTAGTGATTAATGAGCCTTCTACACCTGTCAAGAGAAAAGACTCAACACCCGTAACCTGCACTACCACAGCATAATTCTATATATTCTTTAACAAGACAACGTCTGAAACGAGGGGGTTTTATCACGCGGACATCCGAAGTATGTTCGCAATGCTCGCCCGACGACGACGACACCGTTGTTTGGTCATGTCAAGCGACTGGACGATAGAACAGACCATAAAAGAGCTTGTACACGGCTTTAGCCTGATAGGATGACATTTCTTACGCTACAATAATTTCTGAAGGCGAGACATGTGTGTATTAGGTATATATATATATATATATATATATATATATATATATATATATATATATATATATATATATATGTATATATATATACATGTATGTGTGTGCGTGAATGTGTGCATATATGTATGTTAATGTTTACAGACAAACTGCTAATCACTGAAAATTATAGATAAACCCTTAAAAACATATGGCCTATCAGACCACATTTAATCCCTCAAATAATCATTTTTATTCTGTAGGCATTGGTTTTTCTTTTCTCTGTTTACTTTTCTTTTTTTCCCCTTCCTATTCTGCTGCTTTCTTTTCTTCTATTTCCGAAATTGTGTGAGGCAGACCAACCGCCGGCGTTCAAAAAGAACACCCAGCTTTAGAACTCCCCACTTTTCTTTCTTTTCTTGCCCGATACATGTCTACCGGAAACAATAGAGACAACAAGAACCTCTATATATCACTTTGGCAGGCGACGCCTGGTGGCATATTTGAGAAATAATAAAAAGAAATATTAATTTTAGTTTGCTATTTTTTTAGAATTGTGTCCATACCTCATACAAGACTTGAAGTAGGCAATGGTTCCCAAAAATGTTCTACAGACTATACCAAAAACAAAAATGTTCTACAGACTATACCAAAAACAAAAACAGAAAACTGAAATTGGGATTTACTTTACTTTGCTTCTTAAATATTCCATTAAATTCGGCACGAAATTTCTTTATTTGTTTGTTTGTTTATTCACTATTACTATACTTGCGTTCCAACTTGGGAAATCACATCTTTTAGAAAACTATATATATATATATATATATATATATATATATATATATATATATATATATATATATATATATTTAAAAAGATCATATATTTTAAACATATATATCTGATACTTTCGGTGTCAAAACACCCTTTACGAAGATAACTTCTTTTTTTAAATCTGTTTGTTGGTTTTAATCGCACGATGCGAGGTGGGTGGTGGGCTGTAATTATAATATATACAGAAAGCACATATTTTAGAATATATGTTAAAGGTTAGTAGAAGAATTCAGAAACCAAGAAATGTTATTTTTTTTCTTATATATTTTACCAGGAATAAAATTATTTTTTATTTAATATATATCTTTGAGACTTTCGGTGTTAAAACACCCTTTACCGACATAACGTTTTTCTTCATGTTGTTGTTTTTAAACTCACTAGGTTGTTACATTCTGGATATGATTAGATGTTGTTAGAACGTTATATATATATATATATATATATATATATATATATATATATATATATATATATATATATATATATATATATATACATCAATGTAGAAAAAAGGGTTAGATAATCTACATGAAATCTAAATGCATATTCTTCTGAAACATCTACTGACTAAGACAATGAGAGTGTTCCCGAATCTTTTAGTGCCACCTTAACGGGCTTATGAGAGCATAATCGCCTTAACACTTCAAATATATCATATTTTCATGAAAATTGAGCATCTATGTTTCTGGTCGAAAACACATATAGGCAGTATAATATGAACACTCGATATTTAAAAAATTGAGCATAACGACACATCATATTATAGAGATGGTGAAAATATTAGGTAGTTTTCTGAAGCTAAACTTCGCTAACATTACAAAGAATACATTAGAAAAAATTGCCATTGCAATTTAAATGTGTGACTCAATTCTAAATCTCTACATTCGTTATAATTAAAACCGAGACTATCGGAAAGTTCTGAGATTACATCTTTTCATCATAACAACATAATTCTTATATCAATGCCAAGGAGAGTAGAACGTTGACCTTCGGTTTACTTTCGGCAGCCTCGTAACTCCCGCTTTCCTTATTTTCTGTTTTAGTCCTCACATTTTATCAACGGTGCATTCTATCATAGGTGTTGAAGAATTGGTGTTTTTTAGGTCGGAATCTATCTATCTAACACTTATCGTTGGCTACATTTTAATCTTGAAGTAGTATTTTAGCTCTTTACACAAAGTGGCGTCATGCCTTGTCTGGAGCGATTTCCTTGTAAAAAAAGATTGTTTATAATGTATCTGAATTGTGGTTTGGAAGTAGAAATATGTTGTTATCGTACTAGTTGGCACAAATGTTAGCTAGGTCAAATTTTGAATTTATTGATGGAATTTGAATACACAATTTTGAGTTGTGTGGCAATTTGAAAAAAAAACTATATGTGTGGATTAGCTAAGGTGTGCACAAAACAAGTAATGGGATGGATACTAGCAGAGTTATTAGAAAATATAAGAGATAATTCTGGAACTAAAAATGTGGAACGCCATCCGGGCTGTCTCCTAACATGAAATAAAAGCGTATCATATACATTCTCACATCACTAAAAGTAAGCGATGAACATTTTTTCCGTTTTCGAGTTTTCAATATTAACGCAGCTTTCGTTGGAAACATTATGAGATAAGGGGGCAAACACGTGTCCAGAGAATTATATGTAATTCTTTATTTATAAATTTCAAACACTGAACAAATACCAGACGAAAATCTTGATAATATTAACATTATGGGTGACCCAAATAACTGATTCTGTTCTCCATATCTCATCATTAGCCCAGTCTAATAATAGAAAACTAGCATAGACAATTGGAGTATAAGTATAGATTATATAATATGCATGTAAACGCGTAATGGGAAAATATGCGTTGTGTTATGCATGCGAGAAACATAGTAGACGTTAACAGAGGAGGTAACTCGAACAAAAACAGTGTCAAAAGTAACTGTTGAAAAAGAATATGACATTGAGAATGTCTGAATACAACATTGGCAATGCTTTTATAACAGTATTAGATATGATCAGTAGTTGAGAATGTTAAATAGATCTACAACATTATAGGGTCCCCCAAACCTAAATAAGAAATTGTTGTTTATAAATGTATGCCTGAAAGTTTATTTAACTTGACTTAACATGGCTGTACCGATACCATTTGAATTACCTAATATACACTATCCTCGAGTGCTTTTGGTCTCTCTCTACTAGGGTTTGTCAGGGCAACCTGGCAAAAGGATACTTAACCCTACAAGTTAACGCTGACCAAATATCAAAATTAACATAGTGTTCGAAACCCAAATGCACCTCAATATGGCTACATACTCGCTCATACGAATAATGGTGCACTTTCAGTAACAGCACTAAGCTACATACTGCACCAGACCAGATGAAGTATTGTCCATGAATCATGTAAGACAAAGAGACCAAAAGAAATGTATACTATAACTGTACTCATAAGCCATTATCCATTATCCCTGATTAGCTCATAGCCTTTATTAGTGTTGAAATTAGAAAAAGAACAACTTACTTTTGATTTTATCTGTTCAATTTTCAGGATCGTCTTCCGCAATCTGTGAAGAAAATTAATGTAGAATACATTATAGAAATGTAAAGCGATTGATTGAATGTGAAATGTATTTATTATTAATTAATAAGTACATTTAACAATCTGTAAACGCACGAGAAAAACATAGATAATTAGAGTTGAATTACATGGCATTTCGAAGAATATGTCGCGTCTGTTGCTTTCCTAAAAAAAGATTTAATGGTGTTAACATTTTTCACAAATCCAGACTATATTAGAATCTAGGTAAAACCTGTTGATATAATGCAACTAAAATGAATTATAAATACTAAAAGCAAAGATAGTATCGTCAACAGTTCACTATGTTGATTGAGAAATACATCTTTTATGTGTTTCGATATACGTCATTCGATATACACTAGATGCAACCCTTTTTCGGTCTTTAAACAGCATACAAGTTCTACCATAAAACCAGCCTTGCTTTTATCAGGAAATATACTCTAATCTCTTTCAAAGCATGACATCTTTAATAAACTCTGCATAGAAAATTGTACGCCAATTGCCTCCAGCAGCGGTGATTCGACAGGGAAGCAAGTCCGTCGTTTTATACGCATAATTTACAAAGTCGTGTTGCCGAGGTGTTAACAACTAGGACTAAGTAGACAGTTTTGCATGATTATTGAGTCTGCAACATTGATTCATACTCATAAACCTGTTACGACAACAATAGCATATTTCCCCGCATTTATTTTCATCATATATGTAGATAGTTTCATAGACTTTTTTCGTCGTATGTAAAATATTTTATTCATAATGTAACATGATCAGAAGACCCATTTTATATAATATGCTTTTACTTTAGATTATATGTTCATAAAAACTAATCTAAGTTCAGATATGCGCCAATTAATAATGATAACCCGCGCCCTAATAATCAATAACACACCAGTTCCACAAGTTATTGGGGTAGTATCAATTCCGCTTCACGTAATTTACAACGAATCGTTTCCAATAAATATTTTTAGCATTAAATTACTCACAAAAGTTGGTATAGAAATAGAAGTTGATCAAAAAAATGAAAGTCAACCACCATAACGTATGTTACATTTATTCAAAGTTTGATATCAAAGCTTCAGTAACAAAGGATAAATACATCATACTGTCATTGCGCATTAAAATGCACGCAGTAATAATTCGAATTAGCAAGTTTCAGAATATGATTCTCATTGGTGTTGTTGTATTCACAATTTTCCGTACACTTTACTCCTCGGCTTTTTTCAAATGATTTCTGGAAAAAAACATGTAAGCGATCTAGTGTATCGAATTAGATAATGTAAATTCCGAACCAGAATCGAGACGTTGTGTACATTACACGAACGATAAATATACCTGGTTCGAACTTACTACTTCCGTAGAGGATAACCGACCATCATAGGAGTGTGTACGATATGTTTCGTCTAAAATTAGCAAAGTATTTAGTAAGCAAAAAATGTATTTTATGTAAGGTGTTAAAGGATATACGGTTTTCAGGTGATTGGGAAAAGATTTTCTTGTGGAAATCGCTTAGACAAGCCGTGAAGCCACTTAATGTAAGGAGCTAACCAGAATGTAAAGTGATTATCGCAAATACTTAGGATACCTATTGGCCTAAGTTTTGAAAAGACCAAAGCTATAGGTAGGAGAACAACAGTCACCAACAAGAGAGTTCTGTAGTTCTTGAGAAGAAGCTACTGGAATAGGAAGCTGTATTACAATGTACTATGAACACATCAAATTGATGGAGACAACAAGACCACCGAGTCTAACGAGCTGGAACAAAAGAAGCAGGGAATAGATCACATAATTCTGGAGTACACATGCACGTACAGTATTTATAGAAAAGACTAAGACTAGAAACATCACGTATGTGAAAGAGGATAAAGCGAAGAATGGGTGTAATCAAATTGCAGCTACAAACAGATCCTACCCCATAACTGGTTGCGTTGCAAAACAGAACCAGTTGTTTTAATCGTAACACCACGACTAAAGATGTATTTCTCGCCAAGAAATACCCCACCAGCCTGTAACTTTAAGAGTCACGTTGTTAAGAGTGACCAGGAATTATGCTAGACATGAGGGCGGGTCAGTAGTCATTTATGTTCGGTAGACTGGAGAACATAGGTTAGACTCAGATCATCAATGCTACATGTGCTTTAGATTTACTTTACAGCACAGCGTAAGTTACTTATATTTCTTATACCGTTCCCCCTCGGATCAGGGCTGTACCCTGCTTTACTCTGTCTCTTTAAAGCATGAATGCAGGAATCCAACTTGTCTCGAGTGTCCAAATACATGAATTTAAGATTTCAATGTACATCACCGTGAACGGCTTTGATTCTCCAGCTATATCGCAATCCATCTCACAGACTGTCACTTCCCCTAAGTGCTTCCCTGATCGTGTAGACCAGCAAGTCCCACTTCTCCACCTGTTCTTTATCTCACTGTTCGAAGCTTGTACGATGAATGAGCATATCCCGCTCGAGAACGCTGATCACATTGTTGTCATGGTCGATATCACGCTTAAATCTCGCCCCAAATCTGGAATGATACTTTTTTCTCTCCCTGCTCATCACTGCGCAAATGAGTTAATCGAATTGTTCAAAGCAGTAATTGAAGCACATATCCCTATGTGAAAATTCCACATCAAGCGCCACTCTTCACTTGAAACTGTGCAGCTGCTATTGACAGAAGCAGCAAACACTGAAAATTCAACCGTCATAAGTCAATTACTAATGAGCAGAAACTTATAGTATCATTAAATCATTGTAAGACTGTAATAGATAGATCAAAGACAATGTATACAGAGATGACCCGATAACGCATAACATCATAGCAACTAAGTACTCGTAATTTCTGAAAACCCTTCAATAGTGTGCTGAACAATGGGCAATCACCAATTCAATCGCTATCCAACCACAATGATGTCGTTTGCAACGGAAATGATAAGGCTTACCTACTGGTCCAGCGTTTTGTCTCAAATTTCACTTTGGAATCTGGAAACTACTCCGTCCTAAATTTCTTTTTGCGGACTGAAGCCACATTTGATGATATGTCCATTACCCCATCTAATGTCCGAGATATGATAAAAAACCTTAACACCTCCAAAGAATGTGGGTCTGATTTTGTACCAGTAATAGCAATAAAGAAATGCTCTGATAAACTGGGTTCTGCCCCCTTGAAATTGTACAACAAATGCCGAAGCTTGCTTCCCTGCTAACTGGAAATTACCTCTGTGCTAGCAGTCTTCACACATTCTTAAGATAGACCTGGCCCCTCAGAGTTATCGCTCATCAGTCTACTCACGTACATTGCTAAAATATTTGAATCTTTAATCCATCTAGCGATAGCCGTCAGCTCGTAAATTGTAAACTTCTTTCTTACCATTAATATGGCTTTAGGCAAGCACGATCAACTGCGGATATATTAACGATATTCACTGAACGCATATACCATACACTGGATAAGGCAGGTGAAGCTAAGATATATCCAAAGCTTTTGACTAGGTGTCGAATGAATGGCTTCTCAGAAAAATTAGTTCATATTGTATTACTGAACGAATATTTAATATAATTAGGATTTTTCTTACCAAAAGACAGATCTAGGTTGCCCTCAATTGTCATTCATCAAAACAACATGACAAAAATGCAAGTGTACCCTAGGGATAGATTTTTGGAGCTTTATTGTTTCGTGATTTTTAGAAACGACCTTCCTGATAATATTGTGCCTGAGATGGGTATATTTGCTGACGACACCACGTTCTACTATCGTCATGTGGGTAAAACTGACGCACACACATTCGAGGAAATGGTTGCATCATTAAAAAGTGACTTCCAATCTGTAGTTGAATGGTGTCATAAATGTATAGTAACATTTAATGCTGCTTAAACCACCGATGTCCATGGCAACTCTACATGAGAGTCCAACGTCCAAACTCCCTGGTCTACCATTCACAGATAACATGAATATAAACAAATACATTAAAGACATTGCAACAGATACTGCAAAGTAAGTGGTCTCCCTCTATAGAGCAAAAACCTCTCACACCTGACACCACCTATTTATTGAGTGTTGTTGTCACATCTGGGCTGGTGCCTCAACCACTAGTCGCTCTCTCCTAGACAAAGAGTCGCGTATCTAGTAGATACCTCACCATCCATCAAGCATCGTCCCCTGTATCCATTTCCACAATGTTACATCGTTGTGCTTATTTTATAAGTACTGCAATGGAGTATGCTCCGATGAACTTGCTGCTCTGGGGGCCCTTACGACGTAAATACACTCGACTAATCCGACTATTAGCTAAATCCCATCCGGTCACTGTGGAGGTCTCCAGATGTCAATAGCTTCTTTCCTCAAGCTACCGGCTTTTGGAACTCTTTCACTTCTCTTTGTTTCCCCGACTTTACCGACATGTAGAAATGTAAAACTAATGTGAGCAGGCATCTCGCTGAACAGCTCCCAATTTACGATAACTCCCCCAAAATGTAACGTTAATTCTCAGTAGCGACTTACGTCTACAATGACAATTTGCCTTGTTTGGAATGAACTAAGTAAAAAAAAAATACATACCCACATATATGTTAAACAAAATTGACTTTTTTAGTTGCTTTATTTTTTTATTTTTTAGTAAACCTGATTACTCTCATATATGTAACAGTAACGTTATTATTTTTTAGTAACCTTCATAATATATTCCCATATATGTAACAGTGACGTTATTATTCTTTTAGTAAAGCTCATAATATACTCCCATATATGTAACAGTGACGTTATTATTCTTTTAGTAAAGCTCATAATATACTCCCATATATGTAACAATGACGTTATTATACTTTTAGTAAAGCTCATAATATACTCCCATATATGTAACAGTGACGTTATTTTTTTTTAGTAAAACTCATAATATACTCTCATATATGTAACAGTGACGTTATTATTCTTTTAGTAAAGCTCATAATATACTCTCATATATGTAACAGTGACGTTATTATTCTTTTAGTAAAACTCATAATATACTCCCATATATGTAACAGTGACGTTATTATTCTTTTAGTAAAGCTCATAATATACTCCCATATATGTAACAATGACGTTATTATACTTTTAGTAAAGCTCATAATATACTCTCATATATGTAACAGTGACGTTATTATTCTTTTAGTAAAGCTCATAATATACTCTCATATATGTAACAATGACGTTATTATACTTTTAGTAAAGCTCATAATATACTCCCATATATGTAACAGTGACGTTATTATTCTTTTAGTAAAGCTCATAATATACTCTCATATATGTAACAATGACGTTATTATACTTTTAGTAAAGCTCATAATATACTCTCATATATGTAACAGTGACGTTATTATTCTTTTAGTAAAGCTCATAATATACTCCCATATATGTAACAGTGACGTTATTATTCTTTTAGTAAAGCTCATAATATACTCTCATATATGTAACAATGACGTTATTATACTTTTAGTAAAGCTCATAATATACTCCCATATATGTAACAGTGACGTTATTATTTTTTTAGTAAAGCTCATAATATACTCTCATATATGTAACAGTGACGTTATTATTCTTTTAGTAAAGCTCATAATATACTCTCATATATGTAACAATGACGTTATTATTCTCTTAGTAAAGCTCATAATATACTCCTATATATGTAACAGTGACGTTATTATTCTTTTAGTAAAGCTCATAATATACTCCCATATATGTAACAGTGACGTTATTATTCTTTTAGTAAAGCTCATAATATTCTCTCATATATGTAACAGTGACGTTATTATTCTTTTAGTAAAGTTCATAATATACTCTCATATATGTAACAGTGACGTTATTATTTTCTTAAATAATTATAAGACCTTTGTGAGTTATTACTTTTGTTTCAATTTTTATTGACGTTCGTATTCTTTTGAAGAATTATAAGACGTTTGCGAGTTATTACTTTTTTGGTTATTCGGAAGAGAAGATGTGCTTGCGAAAACCACATTTAAAAAAATAAAAACACGACACCCTGTAATTTAGGACTTTAGTTTGCTGTATTTTTTGAATAGCAATTTTTTTTTGATACGGAAGATTTATTTTTATTTTTCGTTTAAGGCAATAACTTATTTTATCTGCCCACTTGGTTCACAATATCTGAGTTCATGGCGAGTATCAAATCGGATAAATTACTGTACGTGTGTCTGTGGCCGTTGGACTGTTTTCTGCACGGGTCTTTCCTCCCTCTCCACGTTTTCCCCAAATAAAATCCTGACATAGGAATTTTTGACACCCCGATTAGTCTCCCTCGTTTAGAAGTAAATACGCCACCAGAAGAGACTGTTCTAATACTATCTCGTCTTCTGTTATTTTGAAAATTCACATTAAGACAGCTGTAAATTATACACCCCACACTAGTTCTAATGTGTTCGTAATCATATTGGATTATCTCATATTTGAAATCTTTCAAATTGGAGTTGATGTCGATTGCTAGAGATGTAAATACAATAATCTCCCAAGGACATTTCCAGATACTAAGAACACTGACATTGGCGCTCTTTTGAAATGACAAATTTTGACATTTTTTTTAACCTATGATAAGTGCATCTCATTTTATATTCTTCACTGTGGGCTATACATTATTTCTTTATGGTGTTCTGCCTATGTTTTTATGCTTTTTACTATTTTGGTTTTTATTTGTATATTCTGTGTGTGCAAATATATTGTGGTTTACATGTATAGATAATGTGAAAATTGACTCGGCCCACAATCAGCACATTGTATTATTTCTATTTAATAACTTGTGTTTTAGTGTCTATATATATATCTACACTAATGCATCTGTGTTTGTGGATATATGTATGCACATTTATACATTTAACTGGTCGCGTGTATCTAAATACGATTTTTATTAATTCTAATTATTTTATTCCTATTGTTTTTTTATTATTCATGTTAATGTTACATTTTATCCTCTCACTAACAACGCTTATTCTAATCATTATCATTCTTTGTCAATGTTGTTATTTAATTACGATTATGTAATTGTTCTGATCATTATTTCTTTTTAAATTTTGTATTTTTATATGAAAAATACTTTTTAACAAGTTTATTACGATAAAGTATTTTAAAATGCCTAATTATGATACGTGCTTTTCTTTGGAATAGAATTATATTTTAAAACTACACCGTTTCTGCTTAATAATTCCTGGCGTATTCTCTTGTAGACTTAAGGTTTTAATTATTTGAACTTCTCTTAATCTATAATAAATTCTGACGTTTTTATATATAAACTCATTAAATTGAATCTAACTTCTTCCATTTCTTATTATCCTCTTGCTCATTTATCAATTTATTTCCTCTTCGTCATTTTTTTTTACTAACTGTATTATTTACTTGTTCCTATCCTTTTGTATTATTAAAAACTACTATTATTATTGACTTTTATCTACCAGTAATAATAAATAGTTTACTACTCTATTTAATAATATAGCCATATCATATACCAAATTAAACTTCACTCCATTTTATTTTATATTAGCTCTTTTTATTATATCCTAACATTGTTAATCATTGGGGAAAATTAATAATTATAGCCCATAATAGAGTTCAATGATACCTTTATTTACTTTTATATCCTACTTTTTATTGAGGAATATTCACTAATGTATGGGTACAATGCGCACCTGGTAAAGATACACATATAATGCGCACAGGAATAATATATATATATATATATATATATATATATATATATATATATATAGAGAGAGAGAGAGAGAGAGAGAGAGAGAGAGAGAGAGAGAATGCACACGGGGTAGAGGTACACATAGGATGCGCATAGGGTCGAGATATACATAGTATGCGCAGAGGAATATATATATATATATATATATATATATATATATGTTATTTTTATTTACTTAAACATGTACAAAATCTGCGACACTGGCATGTCGATGTTAACGATCAACAGCTATAATAAACTGAGATTTCATCAGGCAGAATTAGAATCCGATCTTAACATTAGATCATATTTGGAAAGAATGAAATGAAGAAAAAAGAAAATGAATTTAAAATTTAAATTTCGAATGTTACGTAGTTGGGACCGTTAAGAACCAAAATCAAAAAATCAAAATCAAAAAATCAAAATAAAAGAATAAAAAATAAAAAATAATAAATAAAAATAATAAATAATAAATAATAACAATGTCAAAAAACAAAATATTAATATAAAATATAAAATATAAAAGATAATATATAAAATATAAAATATAAAATAAAATGAAATAAAATAAAATGAAGTGAAAGAGAAGGAAATAATAAAAAGGTAGATATATGAATGAAAAGATAGATAGATAGATATATCTAGATAGATAGATAGATCGATGGATAGATAGATAGAGATAACATGAGGTCGTTCAGGATTGAGTCAGAAGTGGGGAAGGAAGACACATGCGGTGGGACGTGTCAACATCAGTATAGGGTTAAAAGGGAACGTAGCATAGTTTAAGTGAGCGATAGTATTAGTAGCAGCGTATCTGTGTCTGTGTGCGTGTGTTGGAGGGGCAGGAGTCGTTAATACATCGAGCTACTAATTTTTTTATTTTGTTCTTAGTTTTAACCGTTTTTAAAACTTATCAAATTATCATTAATTAATAAATTAAACAAATTCACTAACAAATTAATGTAGTTCACACAATAATTAATAATAATAATTGTAATAATAACAACACTGATAATAATAATAAAAATAATAAAAATAATAATAATAATAATAATAATAATAATAATAATAATATCGGTAATAATGTAGAAATAGCAAGTAATGCTATTGATAAATATTAATAATGATAATAACAATAATAATACTAATCAATAATAATCGATAATAATTAATAATAAGTAATAGTTGGATGAAAAATAAAATAATCAGGAAATATAAGAAGATAATAATGATAAGAAGAATAATAGTAATAATAAAGAAGATATCAATACTATTAAACATAGTGGTTGTGAATATGATAATAGGAATAATGTTATTAATAATAGTAAAATTAGTGATTGCAATAATACTCATATAAATAATGGTAATAATAATGATAGCTATGATAATAAAAAGGATAACAATGGTAACCATAATAAACATAACAGTAATTATAATAATAACAAAAATAATAATAATAATGATAATATTATTATTATTATTAATAATAATAATAATAATAATAATAATAATAATAATAATAATAATAATAATAATAATAATAACTAAATTAATGGGTATAACAATGATGGTAATACCACCATATCTACCAAAACTAATAATAGCAATAGTAGTAAAAGCTAGATTACGATAACTATTGTTATAGAAATAGTGTTGACAATAATAATAAAAGTGGTTATATTGTAATTACTACTGCAACAAACAATACTAATTATGATAATAATAGTAAAAACATTAATATTAATAATAATGGTCATAATAATCATGATGATAATAATAATGATTATAATGATAATAATAATAATAATAATAATAATAATAATCAATAACAATCGATCATGATGAGCAATAGTTGGATCAAAAATAATCAATAAATATTAGAAGATAATAATAATGATAGAAATAATAGTAATAATATAAATAAAGAAGATAGCAATTAATATTAATCATAGTTGATATATGATTATAAAAATAATTTATTTGATGATAGAAAACTATTGGTTGCAATAAAACTAATACTATTAATAATAGTAATAATAATAGCTATAATAATGATAACAATGGCAACCATAATACTCTTAATAATTACCATAATAATAATAATGATAATGATAATAATAAAAATAATGGTAGTATTAATAATGATAATAGTAATAATAATAATATTAATTTATAAAACTAATAATAATAGAGGTGGTTATAGTAATAATAGATATAATGGTAGTTAAAAGTAGTAATGATAATAAATAAATAAAATAATAAAAAAGTTAAAATAAATATAGAAATAAATATAAAAATATAAAATATAAAAATTAAAAAATATTAATAGCAACAATAATAATTAAAATAATGACAGTAATAATAATTATATATATATACACATGCACATATATGCATATATATATACATACATACAGGCACCTACACACAAACATATATATATATATATATATATATATACATATATATATATATATATATATATTCCTATGCAATTGGTAATAAGTGCTTCGATTACAATACTTAACGATGCACTTTTCATTAATAGAAGATTGAATATGATAATTATATCAAGTATATTATAGAATATGGTATAAAATGATAGTTATGTTGTCTAATTATTGTTAGTAGATATTTTTGGAGGTAATTGGTTCTGGGGTATTTAATAGATATTATAGGATGATAGTTTTAGTTAGAGTTAATTTTTGGGGCTAAAGATAATATTAGTTTGAGGGGTTATGTGTGAATAACTGAGAAGGTGTGATCTATTGTGCCTACAGTTAATTGAGGTTTCTTGTTTTTTGTTCAGAAGTTTGCCTCTATCACTGAATCTAACTATCTTGAGTTTCTCAGTTAGGCAAAGGTAACATGGTGAGTTTAGGAACTGCAGGTGCTGATTTTTCTAATAGTGTTCCAAGTCACTGTTGGTGATTGCTTATTGTGGGTTAATACCCAGTAGTATATATAGAGTGAAGTTCTTTTTTGGTCGATTGGATTATTAAATGAGCATTTATAGCCGGTATATCTTTCTTTGAAGGTACTACTAGCCATACCTATATAGTATTTTTTTAGGGTTATATTTTTTGTAGTTGAAATTGTCGCTAGGTATACTGTTTGGGGTTTTTGGCAATTTTGTTTGCGCAGTTGCAAGCCTTAATTTTTACTGTTTTTCTTTCATTATTTTTATTGCCATTTAAAACTTTATTGTTATGTTTTATATATTTTTTTCTAAATTTTCTCCACAGCTATAGCTTAATATAAGAGTATTTTTATCACAAAGTTTATGTAGTATATTAGTATGAGGAAAGTGTAGGTTAATTACATCTAGGAATCTTTTAGCGAGTTTGGTTTTAACCATGTGATTAAATGGGGATGTAAACCAGATCATTTTTCTACTTCAATGTTTTTGTCTATTGTTGGGAGCTGTGAATTCAATTTGAGTGTGTTTGTATCCACTCTCTTTTACTGCTTAATTGTAAAAGGTTTTATGAGGGTTAAAGATTGCTTCATTAGAGGAGTTGCTGATTCTTTTTTCGATTGATTTGAGGATATGTTTGATTATGGTTTTGGGGTGGTTAGAGAGTGGGTGGTCATCAATTGGATTTACATTATCTTTAGTATAAGGTTCCTACGTTTATTTATTTAAGTTAAGTGTTACGTCTAAGAAGTTAAGTAGTTTCATATTAGATGTTATTTTGACTTTGAGATGTAATCTTTAAATTTCTCTAAGGATATATTTTTTGTTCTTTCCTACTTTTGCCCATTTGAGTTTTTAGCCATCAACAATCCATCATCCCTATATAAGTCTATATATTCAATGTTAATGTATTTAGTAAGGTTGTATAATATGTAGAGACCAACTAGATCAGTGACTTCTGCTGAGTTCAGAGGGCCCATAGAGACATCAAAAGATCCAAATTGATTGCTTTTTGTCGATTGTTCTTGTTTACAGATTAGTACTCTATTTCTAGATTTTCTGATGATATTGATTTTGTCTTCGGAAATATTGAAGAGGAAACTCGCAGAATTAATAACATTTTGAAAAGGTGCTTTTGATATGGAGGGTAATAATTTATGATGTCAAACTGGATGAACGAGCCGTTGGTTTTGTTTTCTATGTTACAAAATCAATTTATAGTTTCAGTTGTGATTTAGTTTATAAAATTATTTAAATTTTTTATTTACTCTTTATTTTTTTATTTTGATATTTTGATTTTGATTTTTAACTGTCCCAACCACGTGACATTCCAAGTTTAAATTTTAAATTTCTTTTCTTTTTTCTCCATTTCATTCTTAATTACTACATAAGAAACATTATGATAATAGGCTTTTATCTTACAGGTTGCGTATTTGTAGCCCTGAATATCTCTTTCAGGAATATAGTAAAATAGAATCCTCTTACACAATTTTAAAATATTCCAAACATGTCATTCTTCCCGCTAAAAAGAAAGCTATCCAAATACATCTGAAAAATATCAAAATTACGAAAACAACTCCTCATACTACACAACCCATACTAAGAAATGTTTTCCTAGTTACTAATTCTCGCAACAAACATCTCTTTACTTCTCTTACCCAACATGATTGCGGAAAAATATATTTTGGCGAGGCACAAAGTCCGTTAAAGAAACGAATCTATGAACACAATCGTGCTATAAAAAACTGTGACACATCAAACGCGTTATGCACCCACATGATTTCTTTTGGTCATCACTTCAATACACAGAGGACGATTTCATTAAAAAAATATACACGACACTAAACTCCGTCGTATCATAGAATCTTGTTTAATCCTACGTCATAATAATACAATTATTCAAAGACCAGGATTCTATAATATTGCTACATTTTCTGCCAGATCGATTCCAATCGAAATGACCCTAACTAAATATGATAACGGATAACTTATATAACTTTAATTGTTTTTTCCTCCTCCTCCTCATCTTTATTTGTGTAATTCTTTGTTGTCATTCATTTTAAATTACTACTAATCTTTTTTCCCCACTGTATTAACTTACAGCGTTTCCAATCGGCGTCTATACGCTAACTGTTGATTTTTTTCTTTCTTTTTCTTTTTCTTTTTAACATTTCTTTCTTTCTTTTTTCTCACTGTCTATTGTTTATTACATGTGACTATTTTTTCCAAATTGCTTTCTTTGTATGAATTTGAATAATTTTCTGTTTTTAATTAAAGTTCTGCTACCGACTGATGGTGATTGTATTGTACAATTGAAATATTTTGGTAGATCTATTCAATATGTGTTTTTGAGTTTATTTTGGCTAGTTGTTGATTTGCTTATCCTTTATTAAATTTTTATTTTTACATACGATGGTTTTCCAAAGATAAAACTCTTCTTGTCAGAGGATAACATTTGGTAATGTGGTATTTTAAATAAATATATATTAAATAGTTCTATTTCACTTTGAAAAATTGAAGAATAAAAATAGAAAAGTTGGGGATAAAAAAAAATAAATGGCCGGGAAGAAAAAATTGCAGTATTGAGTAGCCATTTTAGAAGATCACTTTACGATACTTCAATTATCGTTAATTTGATTATCATTGGTATATATATATATATATATATATATATATATATATATATATATATATATATATATATGTACGTATATATACATACATATATATATACATATAAATATACATATATATATATTTATAAATATAAAAATATTTATATATACACATATATATATATATGTATATATATATATACATGCATATATATGCATACATATATACATATATATATATACATATATATGTATATACATATATATATGTATATATATACATGCATATATATGCATACATATATATGCATACATATATATGCATACATATATATACATAAGTATATATACATATATATACATATATATATGTATACATATTTATATATACATATATATACATGTGAATATGCATAGATACATAAATGGATATATATATATACATATATATGTACATATATGTACATATATACATATACATACGCATACAAGTACATAGGTATACATATACATACATATACATATATATATATATATATATTTATATATATATATATATATTTAAACATATATACACATACATATATATACATATGTAATTACATATATATACACATATATATGCATATATATATATATATATATATATATATTTACATGATGTTATGCCAATAACGTTCCAATAAAATGATTCAAATCGCTTTTAGTCAGTTTAAATTTTCGCAATAAGTTATTGACGAGCCATTAGACTTTTAAAAAATCTACTTAATTTTTGTTTCCAATTTTGTATATTTATAATGGTTACAAGATAATACTTTTTTCAAATTACTCAAGTTTGCCTTTTAACACAATTCCTCAAATTCTAAGATTCAAGATAACGAAGTCAAAACTCCCAACACGGTGGGAGTGAGAAGTGGTTGGTGTCTCACTGCCAAAGAAGAGCTAAATGCAGAGCTTGTCTGACTGTCGGGCTACACTCCAGATTTTTTGTAAGGGTTTTTCTCTTTATATATATATATATATATATATATATTAATTCTCTTCTTTCTCCAGATTTTTTGTTAATTTGGTGTATACAACTAAGGATTATTCGACGATGAATCGAAACCGTTCGTGAAACCTGTGAAACCTATCGAATATGTATATATATCTTTTGATTTGAATACAAAAAAGACCGTCAGAAAAATTGATAAAAATATAATAAAACAGAATAATTTGTTATATTTAACAATGTTTGCATAAATATGTATATATATCAATATACATATATGATATACTTATGAATTGTAAAACACATATTCGATTTGATATTTTTAAAATTAAATGTGGGGAAAACGCATGAGACCCTGCTTGAAAATTCAGATATATCCGGTGTTGGGAAATTTTAACAATAGATATTAGACATTAATTAATAATTAGTTCCCAAACTTCAGTTGCGATGAGTTATTTAAAAGAGTATTAGGAGCATTAATGAACACATCATCTCGTTTAAAGTTCAAATATATCATATTTTCATTAAATGTTATCCATTGTCATAAGATATTAATCAAGTACGATTGAAGTAATTTCATTATTGTTGTGGCGTTACTTTTAAGGTTTTCTAGAACACCTATCAGTACCTCGTCGCCAGTTGTTGTGGGTCTGTAAAGGGCCTGGAAGGAAGATACGAACGCTGAGTTTAAGGAAAACAAGTATATACAACAGTGAACATAAGTGGTTGCACGTCAGTATAGACTGGTGTAGTTTAGACACTGAGAAGCAGGTACTTCACGTAGTTATGGTGAATGGAAGAGTTCAAGTAGTGAGCATAAGTAAGGTACCATAACAATTAGTTAACTGTCAAATGATATATCAATGCGAATTTGTTTAAGCAGTATTACATTTTTTTCAAGCACTGTATTCGCTGGTGAGTTTATATAATCCGCAGATGATGATCCAATAAGGGTGTTTTCAGCTTCACCTAAACGTAGACATTGTAAAACAAATCAAGGGCTAAATTACTAAAATTACGTTTGACGGATATTTACAAATTATTTCATTATTAATAGATAAAAAAAGGAAAAACAAAGACTTGCACGGTTATGGTACAAGTTGTAAGTTCTGAAATCTATGAGTTGGATGGCTACTTTTATTTGAGATATTCCAATGTCGTTCTATTTTGCATAAGCATAACAGTGAATTCCCTACTAATGAGAGAAATAAAAGAAATCTCTGGGTGATTGTTAAGAATAACTAACAAAAAGAGGTAAAAAAAACAACAAATAATTAAAAAATAAATGTTAACAAAAGTTGAAAAGTCACTTTTCTACGAACTTGATTATTTTTAATTACATTTAATCAATTCATCCAAATCTGATTGCGTTACATTTCTATTTAAAATATAGCGTAAGCAGACATCCTATATTTCGTAATTTTGCGGTAGTTAGCGAAATCCGAATTACTTGGTAACTATGGGGAATAAAAACAGTTAAAAAAGAAAACATGACAAGGGGAAAAGACAAAATAAGAAATTCTATTGAGTTAAAATATAGCTGTATTTACATTAAAAATGTGGCTGGCTGCTTTTATTTTCCAAAGCAAGGTTAATAACATTAACCCACAGTAACCAAGATGAAAATAAAAACATAAAACATGAAATTTCACATGAACAAATTAATTACCCTTTTTTGTTCATACAGAAACATACAATAACGACTAAAAAGTCTTCTTAAAAATTTAACAAAGGGGCTTAAAACAATTAAAACAAAAACACAAAATATACCAGACCGTAGTCGTAGTTTGAATCTTCTAAGGCACAGTTTTTTGTCATTCTCTCATTGAAATGTCCGTTTTAAAAGTCTCTCTCTGTCTTTATTCAACATTTTCACTCCAAAGGAATCGTTCCGCGAAGTTACTTCCTAAATGAATATCTCCAAAAATGTCCTTCGTTAATCCTTCGTATTTTTCATTCCAAAGATATTCCAAAGATCTCCCAATCTTTGTAATTACTTCATAAATAAATTTATACAAAAATATCATACACTATTTCTTCATAAGGTGACGATTATCCAGAAACACTTCGTTAATCCACCCATCCTTCCCTTCTAGGAAAGATATGTTTCTGTATAAATAGGGTCGCTCAAATACCCTGCATTACAAATATATCGTTCTTACACAAAGAACGAGGAGAAATCATCCAAACATTTTTACGTCCATTTTTCATGATGGACGGAGCCCTTTGAGAAATGAACTTCACTCTCGCAAATCCAACCTCGAACCAACCAACAAAAAACGCCAAATTTCAAATCGAGGCTGCAGCTATGACGTCACCTAGATTTATTCATAGCGATGATGCAATTGAAACAAAAAGATGGCGCGAAATATCACGCTAACCAAACAAACAACCTTGACCTTTATTCGTACAGTGGCAATATGTTGACCCCCCTTTCATGTCGAAAACAGAAATAAATTTCCGAAATATAAGTTTGTTTAATGAGGGTTTCGTCTTTTGGGGTTAAATAACATACAAATATTCAACACATAACTGACCCTATGCTTTAAAATGTACTTTTTACTTAAAAAATCATCAGTCTTCGTGAACGGTTACAAATGTACTGTCAATTATCTTACTTTTTTCTGTCTAACATAATGTGATGACCGAACTCTTGAATTGAAATAAAAAGAACGCATTAAAATACTTAAAAACGTTATAATGAGCAGGTAAGTAAAACAGTAATTGTTATTGCTTTTGGTAACAGTTCTGTTGATTATTCTTAACAATCGCCAAAAGCAGAACGTCAATTGGTCAAGTCAAATAATTATAAATTCCTGAGTAATTAAAAATAGTTAGTATTATTTAAATAAAAATAAAAACTTGATGACAATTTTTAAAAAAATATTACTATTATTAGGTCCGTTTTTCCAACCTCATGGGACTATGCTCTAACCTTCCGGAGGTTGAATATATTTAGAGCAGACCTACATCAGTGATAGCTGATCTTGTGGTAGAGGCATTTCCTACATTCCGTGAGCACATTTCCTACAAATATGACAAGATCCTGTCTGCTACCATTTTGCTAGCATCCGTGTCTGTGGTGACTTAAATGTCCACAATGTTGAATGGCTTGTTCATACAAAGAAACCGACGACGACGGGTGGTTTTGTCATGAGTGTTCAGTTGTTTATGATCTAACAGAGATGTTGACGGACATTTTTCAACTTTTCTTGATCTTTTCTTAAAATTTTTGTTCTGAACTATGTTCATCCCCTTACTTGCCTCCACTGGTATTATCCGATCACTCAGTAGGTTCAATCAATATCAAAACAAAGTGCAACAAGTCTTCTTAAGTTCGTCCATATGGCACAGTGCGTCGATACGTTATGGCCGACTGTGACAGCCCTAGATCTTTCAAATCAGAAATTCTCTACATGTTTAAAAAGAATGTCTCCTGTATCACATACGATTTAACTAGTTCACTAATCGCTGGTATTAAGAATTGTATACCCTCGTAGAAATTCCAATATAAAACAATCTCCCAGCTATAACACAACCCTGAGTGTGCCGCTGTCATAGTTCACAGAACCTACAATTTCAATAGTTTTCAACAAAATAGATGCTCGGAAACCAAAGACGTATTTGCGGCTCCCAGAAACCACTAACAAAGGGTTATAACAAACGCAAGAGAAAAGTATGCCCAATCTATTAAACGCAGAGTTGCCGAACAGAAGCTTGGTTTCCACGAGTTCTGGCGTATAACAAACAGAGTCCTGAACAGAAGCGCATCCTCTATTCCAACCATTATCAATGGACCAGAGGGGGTTTCCTCAGCGTCTGATAAAGCCAAACTTTTTGCAAAGAACTTTGCATCAAATTCCACCTTTTGCGATTAGGACTGCCTACCTCCTGAATTCCCCCATGACTGTAAACACCTTGAGCGACATCCACATATCTGTCCGGGATGTTGTGAAAATAATTCAAATCCTCGATGCCGACCAAGCAACGTTACCTGACAACATCCCAATCATCGTGATTAAAAAACGGCAATGTGAACAAGTTCTTATTCTTACAAAGCTGTGAAGTCGTGGCTTAAAGGAGAAGTGCTTCCTAACACCTTGAAAACCCTCTTCGGTCTGTCCAATATTTAAAAGCACTGGTGAGCGAGTACAGACCAATCAGTTTCCTGTGCGCCATCGGTAAGTTGCTTGAATCTGTGATAAATCAAGAAGTTGTAAATCACCTTCGCGAAAACAGCCTACCAGCGACAAACAGCATGGCTTTCGTTCTGCTTGATCAGTAACCGATCTACCGACTGTAATAGTACACAGGATCAGTTAATCTATTGACGGGGCTTCGTTTCTAGAGCAATTTTTCTTCACATATCAAAGGCTTTTGACAGGGTTTGGCATAAATGTTTAATTCACAAGCTTACTAGCTATAGAATATCTGGAAATGTACTCTCAACCATCAAATCATTTCTCTCAAATAGATTTATAAAAGTATTCGTTGAAGTTCAGAAGTCTGAGGAAACCAGTATATACGCCGGTGTACCTCAGGGTTCCATTCTGGGCTCAACTCTTTTCCTGATCTACATAAATGATCCTCCAAATTACATTCTAAGATCATTCGTCGACAGTTAAGCTGATGACACGACCATCTATAAAAACACCTAGAAGAGTATTAATTATCAGGTTCTTTCTAAGTCTCTCTCTTCCAAATTGAGCAAGTGGTGCAATGCGGAAAAAGGTGACTGGTTATTTATAATGTGTCAACGATCAAGCTCCTCTCCTTCCACTGACAACGATCCGATCCCAACTCGGTCCCAGTTGTAATGAACGGCTCCCTCCTTGAGGCAGCCCACTGTTTTTATAAGCTTCAGACTTGAAATAGAAGACTTACATCAAATATGTTGCCAAAACAGTTGGAAAAAATGGTTGAATCATTCTACCGCTTCATATGGTATCTCACTCCCGACGCCATCTTCAACCTGGACAAGAGTCAAATAATCCTAAGATGGACTACTGTCGCGACACATGGAAAGGTGCCGCTCAGAACACCCTTTCCTGCCTTGACCAAGTCCCAAACCGACTTCGAAATATAAAGAGGATGCCCTCTTCTCTTCTCTACAGTAACTCTTTCACATTGGAGATCTTTCTAGTCCTTCTTTACCATACTGTTATTTTCATGGTAGCTGCTCGACTGAGTTTTAATCTATGGAGCCTCCTTGTAAAACATTCACAACAAGAACCCGCCTGGCTACTACCACTGTAAATGGTTCCCATTTCTCCTTCTGCGTGCTCAAGGCGAAACGAAATTTTCATGAGCAGAGCTTCTTTCCTAGAAATGTCCTTTTTTGGAACATAGCGCTGCGAGCCTGCTTCCTTGCCGACGACAATATGGTCGTCTTCAAGCCCCATGCAAATAGGTTATTGTTGAACTGTCTCCGTAAATAATCAATTCCTGCCCTGTTACAACCATCATGCCGTCCACCACTCCAACTTAGTAACCCCTATCATCGGATCAAACTCTTTAACCCTTGTCGTCGAGTGACCTTTGAGCTTTGATAAGTGGTGACCTTTAAAGTAAGAAGAAAAAGAAACTTTGGGAAATTTGTAGATTAACATACTAAATTAGCTTACTCCCTTAAACATGAGATTCTACTTTTTAGTGCCATTCTAACTTATTAAGCTAGTTAACTAATATACTTTTAACACTAACACTAAGCCCGATTGACAAGGTCGGAAAACCACACGCAATAGCATAAAAAGTAGACCCGCCTTAAAAAAAACATATAACGCACAGAATGTAGAGTATGTTCAAGCTATATTGAACAAAAGGTATGACTAGCGTGTCTTGTAAACACGGGGCAAAAACTTTCGCAGTTATTCATATAAATAGGTAAAAATTAACATTTATTTATAGAAATAATTAAATATTGATACTTTTAATATAAAGGAATTTATCTTTTAAATAACAAAAACATTGATAGGAAAAATAATAAAATTAGCTTTAGCGATGATGCGATGGGGCTCGTTTAAAAACAGTAAAAAGAACATTTGGCTTCACCTCGTATAAGTAGAGAAAATGGAAAGGGAACATGTACCTACTCCGTCATGAAGTAAATAAGTTTCATTTAAATGACTTTATCCTTCTTCTAACATTAATAATTTAACACTGTTTTAAAATTCGATAACTTCGATTAATTACTGTTAATATCGACTAAACTATTGCATATATATGAGTGAAATAAGACAATATCATTTCCAATAAATAACACAATGCATCATTTTGTTATAGACTGTTTAACAAAAGATATCCAAACTAGAATTCACATTTCTGTTTAAAGGTATTTCGTCAATAATATACATATCGTATTTAATAGTACTATGTTTTATTATTTATTTAAATAAGAGTAACCCGTTTTGATGGTAATAAAAGAGGTGTGAATAAAAAAATTGGCATTCATTCATTTATATATATATATATGTATAAACAATATTAATTAATAAAAATAGGCGTATCATATTAATTAATTATACATTATTTTTATAAGCTATATAACAAAAGCTATCCTGTTTCTGTTGAGTGCAAGCTCCTCTGTTTTTATTCGAAAAGAATAAATTACCATGATACTTAAGTGTTGTCTCGTCTTACGACCATGAACAACCATGACGTATCAAATTACAAGTTGACGAATGATTATATTCCAAAACGTCAATATTAGCGTTATTATCTCTGTTCAATTTTATGTGTTTCCCAAATGTAAACGGTTTGTCAGTGTATTACTCCATTTACTCGATCATTAAAAATAAAATTCCAAAAATCTATTGTCAATGCGTTCTAAAAATAATGGATTAGTACCGGTGATACTTGTATTAAATACGCTACAGCGCGTATTAAACCAAGCGTTTTAAAATCAGAAATAGTATTTTTCAGAATGTCTAGTAAATTTGGCCATTACATCTTTTTTTTATCTTTCTTATTATATTTCCTCTAATCATTTTGTTATAAAATGTTATGTGTAAAATTCGCATCATATAATTTAATTTACTATCAATCCCTGTATAAAAAAACACATTTAGATTTTAATGGAGGGGGTCAAATAACGATTGCAGGGATTACTGTTTGTAGCAACTGAAACTTAAGCAGTACAAAATATATCACTAATAAAAATACATATATCAGAAAATTGTAATTTAACGCACAGAGTTTGTATACCATTTAAGAAACGAGAAATTCTTCATATATATCATTAGTTTAAACTATTTTTTATTGAACCAACAATTTGCTAATGTAGACTGACCCATGTATTTCTATAATTTTTTTATTTCAAAATGTCCGCCTATTTTCAAGTTATTCAACTCCTTCATTTCTGTTCTCGGAGTGACTTTATATCGAAAAATCGATGCAGTTTTATTTACAGTAAAATATATATGCTTTCTTTAAAGGTTTACTTATTAGCTGCTAGAGATATTGTTGTATGAATCATTTGAGATAATTATATATATATATATATATATATAACTGTGTGTGAATATATGTATATATATATATACACACACACACACATATATATATGTGCAAAAATTGTTAAAAATAACAGAATTTAATTAACTGTTTTCTTTTCTTAATTTTTCTGATAGTCTTTAATACAAAATTAACAAAAATTAAATGCCCCATATGTGTAACGAACGTTTTCGATTTTTCATCAAAACAAATAAACGAAAAAGCTGGAAAAAGAAAAGATGTATTTTAAATACGTGCAGAAGACTTTTTCTCTCATTATTCTAGGAAAGACGTTGACTATTAGAATTCAGCGACATCGCAGTTCCATCGCAAAATAAAATCGCATCACGTTAAACATTTTAAAAAGTTGCCACTGGTTTCATACGTAATTTTGTTAATTGTTGGTGGGTGCGTTTTTATGTAGATATCTTCCAGCATTTTAACCTTTTGAAAATTAGTTTCGAAATGTATTATTTTAGTGTTATAAACTTAAATGTTTCTTAAATCAGAGGAAAGGCAGTTATGGTTTTGTAGATGTTTGTACATTGAGCTAGAGTTTTAAAAAACATGGTGAGGCGGCGGGGTAGGGCAATCGTTGTAAAAACAATGTAAATATTAGCTGTATTATTATACGAGTTAGATTCTCCCAAAGGGAATTCAAATGTATAAATAACATTGATTCTTTCTAGTGGTTTTGGAGTTGGGGAGGAGTTGTTTTAACTACAAGATTTTTGTTTGTTCAATTTCTCATAGTAAATAATGAGCCTGATTTTATTATTAAAGTATCCAATCCCTTTCTCTTTGCCATATTATTATTATTAGTATTAGTATTAGTATTAGTATTAGTATTATTATTATTATTATTATTATTATTATTATTATTATTATTATTATTATTATTATTATTATTATTATTATTATTGTCGTACATTAATGATTAATGCAAAACAAGAAGGTCGGATACACAGAATCATAAACGTAGTATATATATATATATATATATATATATATATATATATATATATATATATATATATATATATATATATATATATAACCGTATATAATGAGTTTTAAATTTAAAAAAAGATAATCTCGAGTAATTTGCGTGCTTACTCCGGGGATGATTGATCGTGTTATCTTTTAAGTAAGTACAATTTCTGTTTTTATCTCCTAAGTCCATTTAATCATTTGACGAAGTAGGTATTGAGATATGACAGATAATTCGTTGTTGACAGGAACCATAGGAAGCCACGCATATATAATATATCGCTTAATAGTTACGGAATAGATGCAGTATTAGTCAAATATATTTGAAATAAAAATGGTTGATGTGTCTATTTCTAATCATGATTTTTGCTGCCTACGAGAGAAAGTCGAATGAACACATCAGTACTACTTTAAGAACAAGCAGAAAAATCTGATCACTCTCATACGAACAAGACTGTGTTAGCACCAACCATACGAGGAATGACGTACCCAGATTTAGTTGTTCTATATATGTGATACTCAATGAAGGGTTGTAATAGGGTCACAACATGGTTTTTTTAATTTGATAGGTCATTTGAGCAAGACATAAAAAGCATGAAAAGTGTATGAACACACATACATTTTTCGCATAATTAGTGTTGCATGGAACGGTCTTAAAGAAGATGCACGTTGCGCTTCATCTGGGTGTTTATATCACGCTATGCTTTAGTTTTCCGAAACTTATATATATATATAAACGTCAACGCGTCAGTTCATCAGATTTAAGTAACCATCCACGTAAACATATAAATAAAATACATCATATTTAAATATGTAGGGAAAGCATCGCCGCTGATAGACAATCAGATACCATAGCATTTACCAAAACCTCTTATCAATCCAAAGAGAAATCATGTTAATGACATCAACTTCTGGTAGTCAGAAATATTTACTCGGTTTTGCATTGAAAGTACTAAAGCGACTGCTATTGACGATAAAACGGAATAATAGAGAACTTACAATTAAGCAATCGGAAAGTTAGTTTCGGAGTAAAAAATAATTGCAATTTGAATAATCAATCATCATTTAATCTCAAGAAAATGTCTATGAGAATATGTCAAATGTTGCAAATATGCCCCTTTGCAGAAAAAATGAATTATTTAAATATTTATTCGAAATAAGACTTAAATATATAAATATATATTCTGAAAAAATATTTCAATTACAATATTTATGTCTGTATTACAATATTTTGTCTGTATTTACTAATTATTTTTTTCATAATGATGAAGTTCATTAAAAAGATACGGATTAATAACATCATATGCATATGACAATGTCATTGTGAAAAGACGGGTGATTGTATAGCTTAATTATCACTAATTAAACTGAAATATGAACAGACAGTATTATAATTAAGTTGACACATGTATGGGATTTTTTTTTTCATAAAAAACACAAGTAAATTAACAGTATTTCGAATTAGCATGGAAATAGAAAAATAAAACATGCAACACCATCGAGGCAGTCACGTTAGAGATAAGGTGTCGATATTCGTTCAACTTAATCATTAACTTGCATGAAACATTATTCACACAAAGTACAGACATCGTATTAAATCGCATAAATTATTTCTTGCAATATCTCCACTATCTATCGAACTTATATATATATATATATATATATATATATATATATATATATATATATATATATATATATATGGACAATGAAAAAGGAAAGCCAAAAACTATATAACTTATGAATTTATCAACGTTTCGTCTTTATTGGTGACTTTTACAGGATGAAGAAATACAGAAAAAACATCATACAGTGGTTAATTTAGATTTTCCTGAAAATGTTCGAGTTTCGGCATTGCTGTAGATGAAAAATATAGAAGTCCAGCAGTAAGAAATTAAATGGCGGAAGTGAAAAGTGAAATAAGAATGCATAGGAATGTTGAATATGTGAGTTGGTCAGTTGGTGAAAAGGTAGATTATGTAATGAAGGATGTGTAGAGCTCGTGAAGGTGGTTTATCAAGGGGTTTAATCTGGATACAAGGATCCATTTTGTGATTCTAAGGTTCCCAATGTTTTTATAGAAAATAGATGTAGTGTGTTCTATATATAATTTATTCCGGTAAGTACACTTTAATTTGTATACACAATGTGTGCGGTTGAATAATTCAGTTTAGGGATCGAGAAATTGGCCAAGTAGCATTATTCGTGGTATCGTTAGTATGCATTTTGATGATGTTGGCGATAGAACGTACGAGTGTGGATGAGTTGGATGCCGAGGTTTTCTTTGTGTATGGCCTTGCGAATGGCAGTGCTGATCTTATCGCTAAGGAAAGTGAGTATTAAGAAGCAGGTATTGGAGAGATGACGGTGTCTGCGTGTTTCGGTTTTATTTTGGTGGGCTATGGTGGAAGTTAGTTAGAAGGGTTTGATGGAAGTTGTTAGGTTTTTTTTCTTTTTTGTCAGCAATAGAGGAGCATTTGTTCTGTATGCATGTAATTTCATCGTGGATATAACCTAATTAAGCTTTTAGGGGCATGGCAGACTAAAAGTTTATAAAAAAGGTATTTGCAGGCAGGTTTCTTATAGAATATGGTATGAATAGAAGTATCTTAAGTGATGTTGAAGTCAAGGAAACAGAGTAAGCCGGAATCTATAAGGTGTTTCATAGTAAATTGTATGAAGGGGTCGGTGTTGTTCAAAGTATGTCATCTATATATCTGGAAAAGAACATATAGGAATGGTAGGAGCTTAGTGCTCGTTGCTTTAGCCGTTTCATGTAAGTGATGACAGTGAGCATTAAGAACCTGTCACTTGAAAGGAAAAATAAATAGATAGTTTTAAATCCCTTCCTCTGATTATTTATATTTGTTCCTGCCCGTTTCTTATTAATCAGGCTCTCCGCATTGCCTTTAGCCTTATTAAGCAATGTGTGAAACAAACTACCATACTATCTTAATATATATATATAAAGAAGATGAAGATAGAGAAAGTAAGATATGTTTGCATATATGCCTGCAGATAATGTTACTACTACTAATAAGGTTACGAATTTTGGTACAGAGCTTTTAAGTGTAAGAAGTCTAATTGTGAACTATATTTCGTTCAATTGGGTTGCGGACGCATTTTGTAAAAATTAACACATTAAAATATTGCTAACTTTTAATCATAATGTTTAAACATCTATTCTTAAATATCCCCTAAATTATAGTTTTTTTAAAAGTCTGTTCAAAGAGCATAATACATGCACACAGTGTCCTATTTTAAAATTCAGATATACCATTTGCTTTGAATTTGATCCATACAGTAATTAAACACTAATTAAGCAATTTAAAACAAATTTCAATTTCGTCTTAAAACGTCTTAAATTTCGGATATTTTTGTAGAATTCATTTGATTGACATGAGATTTGGTAAAAATATATGTTGATTTTTATTCTTGTAAAGGGGACCTGAAAATCGTGCAAAATCTGTCTGTTCGGAGAATTATTTTTACAATTCAATAATTGAATTGTTCTAGTATATATATATATATATATATATATATATATATATATATATATATATATATATATATATATATATATATATATATATGAGTGCGTGTGTGGGGGGTAAAAAAGACAAAAAGAAACACAAAAACAAAAAGAAATCATTAAAAGTGCAGACGTATTACGGTTTCATTTGGATCAACGAATGTCTTCAAAAAATCTTTTTCTGTAGACGTTGGTTGATCTGAATGATAAATATAACAATATTTGTAAATGTTTATTAAATTAGTATTTCCTACCGACGCCAGTGTTGGAACATTATTGCTCTCATCAGTATAGGAATTGACAATTTCCGACGGTTGGAAGGCCCAAACTTGGTTCACATAGTCAGATCGAACTCCGCTTTACATTGAACTATCCCCAAAGTAACCGGCAATTATCACATGATTAAGATTTAATGAGGCTTTATTTGTGCATTATATATATATATATATATTTTTATTATTATAAATTTAATTTCATTTTAATTTATTTTCCCTTCCTTCTTTCTTTCTTTCTCTCTTTTCTTTCTTTCTTTCTTCTTTTCTTTCTCTCTGGTTCTTTACTTATAAATATAGAATCTCTTACTTAACGCCTATTTTTCTGACCTAGCGTCTGGCCGGCCCCTCATTTAAAATTCTTTGTCCATAGCGTTTTATAACGGTTATAAATGTTTTTTGAAGAAATTCCATCATTTACTATTTCAGACTATGCCGAAGAAGATGGAATCGGGTTTTAACCCTTTTCTTGTCAGAAACCACTGGTCCATGTCTGATTAAAATCTGTATTTAAAAATAAAAAAAAATATTACGCTCTTAATTTAATGTAATTGAGCACTCTGGTTGTATTTCCCTTTTATTCATTTTTGAGTATACCTTTATACTTTATATATATATATATATATATATATATATATATATATATATATATATATATATATATATATATATATATAGTAGCAGTGTTACCCGGCGTTGCCCAAGGCTCTCTCTTCCCATGTCGCACCATTTAACGCCTCCTCTCCTCGTAGCCACTTTCTCTCTGTTGCCTTTGACGAACGCTGTCTATTCCCCACTCTTCTGTTGCCCGGAGCAAAAGAATGGCATATTTCTTTTAAAAGTACCATCTCTGTTTGCGCCTTCTATATACGTACATATCTCTACCACGGTGCGCCGATAATATACTTACGTATCTCCACATACTATATAGGTACCTATCTCCGCCCCGGGGTGCATACTATATACGTACTTATCACCGCTTCGGTGCGCATACTATATACGTACCTATCTCTTCCCCAATCCGCATACAATATACGTACTTATCACCGCCGCGGTGCGCATACTATATAGTACCTATTTCTACCTTGCTGCGAATACTATATGCGTACCTAACTCCGCCCAGGTTCGCATACTATATACGTACCTATCCCACCCCGGTGCGCATACATTATAACTCATATTAATGCGCCCCTGTCGTATCAAATAGCAAATTTTATTTTAAATAACTGATATTAATGCGCCGCTGTCATATCAAAGTAAAACAATTCAAGTTCATTCATGTGGCGTCACTATCATAAAAAACAACTCATATTAATGCGCCCCTGTCGCATCAAAGAACCTATATGGTACCTTTTTGTCCCTGTTTATGAATAATAATAATAATAATAATAATAATAAGAAGAAGAAGAAGAAGAAGAAGAAGAAGAAGAAGAAGAAGAAGAAGCAGAAGAAGAAGAAGAAGCAGAAGAAGAAGTAAACGTCAAGCCCCTAAAACGCATTCTATAAGAGCACAAGCTCTCGGTCGCATATTTTTGCTAGTTGGAAGTAGAACAGATACTACATCACCTCCATACATCTCGAAGAAAACGAGAAGATGTTATCATAACAACTTAATAAATACTAAAATAAATCCACACCTAAAAAAAGGAGGATGGAATGCCTGAAAGGATGGTATCATGACAAAAGAATAGATACTACACTTAATCCACATTTTTTAAAAAAGAAGAGTGGGTAATGCCTGGAAAGATGGTATCATAGCAATAGAACAGAAACTACACTTCCTCTACACTTTGACAGGTAATCGCCTGACGCGTCGATATCTGGCTGTATATTGATCCTGCGCCCTGTTTTTAACAAAAAACATTTTTAAAAAACAGCAAAAATAGCGCAAAAACATAAAAGAACATCGGAAAAACAGATAAACAGCAAAAAATCTTAAAAATTGACGCCAAAGAGCTAAAACAAAAACATTGACAAAAACATTAAAAAACATTAAAACAATAACAACCAAAGAAAGCTATTGGACGACCTCCTACCACTTTTTCCCCCCATACCCATTTTGACCTTGTGCCACATCTTAGTTCTTTGAATTTTTTCACAACGAAAATGTAAAAACTTAAGATAAATAAATGGCATTTGGCTAGGGATAAAAGTGTAGTATCTATTCCGATGGATACTATACTCTATAGACCGGTACGATCTTGGTCTTCGGGTCTCGATTCCGCCGGTCTGTGGGTGTATCTTGTGAAGTTCTAGGAGGTCCACCCCTCTAGGCTTTGACTGTAAAGGGGTTAATTTATTGATAATCGCCTGAGTTGACCCTACCGGCGAATGTCGACGGGGCTGCCCTGGTATTTTTTGACGGTCATAGTGCTCTTCTTCCTCTAGAGTGCTGACTTATCAAATCCTACTTTTTCCGACCTTGTGTCACATTTTACCGCTGTGGGAGGTAGATAAATACAGACTTTCTTGAGCCTTTGGCTACGATCAAAGTGTAATATCTGTTTCTATCTAGTCCTATCCTATAGGTCTCGATCTTACACTCTGCAATAAAAAATCAGACTATCATTCAGTATATTCTAGTCACTTCTACCTGAATTACACAAAAAACTACTTTATATTTTGAGATCCCTCTCAAGCTTTATCTTATTCACATGTGTCATCCGCGAATCCATATACTTTTATCGAAATATCTCCACGAGAAAATATCGACACTCGCCCATCAAGTTTTTTTCTAGGAAGCACCCACTGGCTAATGCCGACACTCTCCCCTCAAGATTAGCCTGAGGCGCACCAACCGGCTAATGCCGACCCTCTTCTTTCAAGTTTCTTCCTGTGCAATAAGCTCTAGCAGTACTGGGAGGATGGCAACGAGGTGAAGGCTCGTATCGATCCTGAGCAGCTGCTGCCACTGCTCGTTACCTAAGTAATAAACAACGTCCGGCCGCCGTGGGATGGGGAAAGACGAATGGTGTTTCTCGCGATGCTGGCTGTAGCGCGAATGGTGGTGTAGACGTCGCAATTGAGATATAACCAGGGGGTTGAATCATTTGTTGATCAGGATCTGATCGCATTCTTCAAGCACCAGCTGAATGTCAAGATCAGGTGTGATAGGAAAAGATTACGCTCTTCGGTTTTTGCAAAAAGGTGGAAAGGAGTAGCAAGCTTGTATGTACGAATAGGAGTCAAGTATGAGTACGTGTTCCCGTCTTGAGCATGGCGTGCACGGTCACTCGTCGGGTCGGACCCCTAGCCTTTCGGGTAAGTTTAGCCTTTTATCTAGTTGAATGAATGTTTTACCCAACCCTCCTGGTAATAGAAACCCTCCAAGATGCCCACTCTTTACTTTCAATTCTCTGTACTCAGCCTCCTCCAACTTGCACTTATCTTGGAAGGACAACATCCATTCTGAAAACTCCATCCCCCACTTTCCTTTTTCTTCCACTTAGATCCCACTCCCATTTCGAGACGGACGTGCTTGTTTTCGGTTAGGAACAAACCGGAAAACAGTGTGCAGTATAATATTTAGAAAGGGTTATGAGGGTCTTACTAACTTTTGTTTGCGTTTCTCTCCTCACCTATTATACACCAATTAATTTCTGTACATATAACCGTATTTATTTATTTATTTATTATAAAAAAAAACTATGGAAATTTTTAAAGATTGCAACCTTATTTTATAATAGTCCAAGTCGGACGGCTCCTAGAGCAAATGTGGTATTGTGGTGAGTTAGATGATTCAAGTTAAGAGTAGGATATACATTTGTATTACCTTAGACAAAGGATGACCAAGGACACCCATCCCCACACTTTCGATGTGCCGAATTTTTTTTTAATATAAATGTATTTTCTGCAAATAAATAATTCAAAGTGTAGTTTCTGTTCTGGTGAATTTCATCTCAGCATTTTGCCTGAGATCAAGTGGATTATCTAGTCCTTTCCTACTGGTCTCCATCCTCTGTAATAAAATATCAGACTATCGTTCAATGACTTATATTTCCTTCTGCATTCGACTAGAGTTTAGTGTCTATGTTTTCCACTTTGATCTGTAATCAAAGATCTAAATTACATTGATTACTATTTCATCTTTTGAGATCCCTCCTAGGCTTTATCTCATTCTCCTGTGTTACTCCTAGCGGCAAATCCATATGATTTTGCTTGAGGCGCTCCCAACGGCGAATGCCGACACTCTCCCATCAAGTTTGGCATGAGGTGCACCAACTGGCTAATGACGGACGTAGCAGGACAAACGGACGGACGTAGCTGGGCATACGGACAGACTTAGGTGGACATATGAACAGACATATTGACGGACGGACAGAGATGGATTGACAGACAGACGGAAAGACGGACGTAGCACGATGGACGGACGGACGTAGCTGCATGGATGGACGTGGCTGGACGGACGTAGGTGGACGGACGGACGTAGCTGGACAGATGGACGTAGCTGGACAGAAGGAATTAGCTGGAAGGACGGACGTGGCTGGACATATGTGGATGGATTGACAAACGGACGTAGCTGGACGAACGGAGGAACGGACGGACGGACATAGCTGAACAGATGGGCAGACGGACGTTGCTGGACAAATGCACAGATTAATGGACGGACATACGTAGCTGTAAGGACGGGCGTAGTTGGGTTCACAGGCAGACGGGCGTAGTTGGACGGACGGACGGACGGATGGGCAGACAGACGTAGCTAGATGAATGAACGGACGTAGCTGGACAGACGGACAGACGTAGCTGGACGTGCATACGTTGTTGGACAGACGGACGCACTTAGGTGGACAGATGGACGCATTAATTGACGGACTGACGTAGCTGGACGGACGGACGGACGTAACTGAACAGACGGACGAACGGACGGACGGACGCACGTAGGTGGACAGATAGACTGACAGATATAGTTGGACGGATTGACTGACGCACATACGTAGCTGGACCGACGGATGTAGCTTGACGGATAGATGGACAGGCAGACGTAGCTGGACGGGCGGACCCAGGTAACTGAAAGGACGGACAGACGGATAAAGGAAGTAGCTGGACAGACAAACGGACGAACTTAGCTGGACATACTTACGAACTAACGTAGCTGGACGGAAGGAAGGAAAGAAAGAAGGAAATAAATAAATATAAGTGTCTATTAATTTTTTAATTACATGATGTAATTTCCGGTAGAATTTTAAGAGTGACTCAACAAAATTATTACTACATACATTGATTTTGCATTCACAACATAATAACGTTGAATTCACGAAAACCGGTCCATATATATATATATATATATATATATATATATATATATATATATATATATATATATATATATATATTTGATTGACTCTCCTGTCGGCTTTGATGTATGAGGTTCCCCAACCACCCTGTTTATTAAACCTTGTGTTTTAGTCGCAAATGACTCTTCAGTCCTGCGAGTGATTTGCAGAGAAGTCCACATATTGTGCAAGAGTGTAAATCGCTGTATTATATGGTTGAAACAGCAGCAAATATTTTGTTTCGTACCTTAGTTTCACGAAGTTCGACATTTTTCGATGCTACATTATTCCTGATGCCATTATAGCATGGCCTCCTCCATTCATCACGATCAATTGCTGTGTTATAAAAGGAAACATGGTTAATATTCGTGAATATGAGGTTCTTTTAAACTTGTCTTTGTATCTAAGCAACGGTAGACCCACGTTTCGATGACCCTCCTCTAGTTGGCCATACAGAAGTCATTTAAGAAATATGTTATCTTCCATACGTATCACGTGACCAACCCAACGTCATTTCGATCTCATGAGAAAATACTCAATACCATCAATGCTACACAATGTGAAAGGTCAGCAATGGTTATCCAATCACTAAGGGTTATTTCACAAACTTTTTGAAGACATCCTTTGTAGAACAATATCAAACCGTTAAATTTGCTTCCTTTAACATGTCCAAGACTGTGAGCCATACAAAAGAGTTTTAAGTACTAATACCCTTTAGACTTGTATCTTGGTGTCAAGCAGTATCTCTCGGTCTTTCCACAACGAAACTTCCTAAATGCGCTAGAGGCTTTAGCTATTCGATTAACTTGTACATCATCCAAGGTTCCACTCGCATTCACTTTGCTACTATATATAACTCAAGGTAATTGATTGGCTTTTCAGGAAACATGTGAACAGGTGGATTCTCTTTAACTCCTCTTATTTGCTACGGTATATATATATATATATATATATATATATATATATATATATATATATATATATATATATATATATATATATATGGTCAACATATGTGTGGGTGGGTGTATGTCTTGCTTAAACTTGAAAAATACGCAAGAAACAACCACAAATTAGATACCATTTTAACACGCATACCCTCGAACAAAATAATATCGAAACATTACAAACACAGATAAATTTGGGGGGGGGGGTCAAATTGCCATATTTTCGTTTCATATTATTTAATTTTGAATTGCGCACATGACGTCATATTGATAGGAACATTACGTCATATTGATAGGTTTTTGAGTGGAAGGTTAATTAAAGAGTAATTTGTTGATTCAAATTGTTTTATTCAATCTTCTTTTTATTTTTTTCATTTTGTTCTCATTTATTTTTTTCATTTATTCATTATGTCATACATTTTTAATTAATTGGTTTATTCATTATTTTTTATTACTTCTATTTTTTATTCAATTTTTATTCATTATATTAATTATAATTTTTGAAAGTTTCATTCATTTAATAAATTAATTAAAAAAACCTTACTTGTTTTTTCAAAACATTATGATACAATCCAAAAATGCTTTTCGTAAGGATGTATGACCCTCTTCTCAAATTAAAATTGTCATACCCATGCCTTACACATTTTTTTAACTTTCTTCACATCCGTTATCAAGACAAGACGATAAATAACCTTTCGAGACAACAAGGAAGTTTACTTGCGATTTTTAACATCGACAAAATAAATGGGAAAAAGAATAAAAGTAAAGTATACTTTGACAAGGCTGTTTCATCGGTGAATATTTCAGACGTATATTTATGAAAAAAATGATTATATTTATTTCATAAATAAACTTAAAAAATACATTTTCTCGTGTTTTATTCAAAATTCTAAAATTTACATATATATATATATATATATATATATATATATATATATATATATATTTATATATATATATGTGTGTGTATGTTTATGTCTAGGTATGAGTATGCTGATATAGATATATTTATTTTTCTGATTGTTTATGTATGTAGAGGTGTGTGTGCAATGATACGTACATATATTAGTGGTCATCTTTAGAATGAATGAATTCCCTGACTGCTATAATAATTTGTTTGATATCAGGAAAAAAAGTAAGTAATAAATACAAAATATAGAATAAATAATGAGTCGAAAACTTTAGATACACCTAATAAAAATAGAAACGAAAAGACCGTTTAAGTGTGAACCCACCCCATCCAGAGGGATATACTGAACGGAAGAAGCGACAATCTTTTATTTGAATTTATATTTAGGTCTGAGGATAGTGACTCTCTATTAGAGAGGACTACTGAAAAATGTATGCACATATGCAACTAATAATGTTTGTACAAATACATACATAATATAACAGTATATATATATATATATATATATATATATATATATATATATATATATATATATATGAGAAAGGAAGAATGAAAATAACTCGACGTAATGTGAAATGAAAAAAAACAAACCAAAAAGATGTTATTTTATGTATTCATCAACGTTTTGTCTTTATTTGTAAGACTTTCTCAGGAGGATAATTTTAAGAAAAATGTCATACAAGTACATGAAAATATTGAGTTGATATGATAGGTTAAATGAGAAGAAGTAGTAGCCACTACTGGGAGCAACGGACCGAGGTCTAGGTTGAAGGAAGTCGGCGGCATATATATATATATATATATATATATATATATATATATATATATATATATATATATATATATATATATATATTAGTGTTGTGGTTGCTAATAAAAAGATGATTCTGACGATTTCTTTGTGACATAAAATAACCTTCCAAAAAAGGTAATAACTGGAAGAATGTTTTTTTCCTGCCAACTATATATATATATATATATATATATATATATATATATATATATATATATATATATATATATATATATATATATAAGTGCAGGTTTGTAATCCGAGGCTGTAGCAATGTGATTTAGGGGCCGGAAGGTGGAGAGGGTGAACAGAAACAAACGAGGAGAGAAAACGAGAGTGGAATCTCAAAACGATTTATTAATATTTCACGTAAAAACTGATAACATACCAGAACAGTAAATACTGTCAGGTAAATAAAAAGTTCCGGCAAAAGGTAATCTTAAATTTGCGAAAGAAGAACTTTCATTATCAAAAGACAACAATTAAAGACCGAATAGGTCGAAAAAAAGGGAAAAACCGGAATCAAACTGTTGAAACATAGCCGCAGACTATTGGGAGTAGGAACGCAGAAAATGTGTGTGTGTATATATATATATATATATATATATATATATATATATATATATATATATATATATAACATTACATCTTCAAAATACTAATTATTTTGAAGATTATCTCATGACAACAAATATGCTATTACATCACATCTTGCCTATAATAAATAGGAGTGATAATATAGTTTCGGCTTCAGACAGACATATACCAAATCTCTATTAGTAATAGAAAGAAGTAAAGTTGTACATTGAATTTAACTTTAAATGATAGTAATAGTATATGGTTGGCCTACATAAACGGAAGTAGTAGTATATTTTCAGCTTCAGACAGACACATACCATATCTATATTAGTAATATATATATATATATATATATATATATATATATATAACTTCTTTGTAGAATGGTAGGAAAAATCCCAGCAGAGTGCTCGATTAATTAAGAATTAAAGTTAAAAATTAAGAGCATAATATTTATTTATTCTGGTACAGAAAAATTAGTACAACATTCGTACCGTCGGTTTCAAGCACGGAAGGTCTTACCCATCCGGCTCTCTTCAGCTTCTGTTGTCATCTGTTTTGGAAATGTGAGGTCACATGACACTCTTGTTGGGACGCGTTATTTGCTCAGTGTGTTGTGTGTGTTTGTTTAAATTTGAATTTAGTGTAATAAGACCGTTGAGATTTAAAACACGGGGGAATTCAAGATTAAAGGGAATAAAAAAAGGGGGGGGGGTAAAAAATATATGAAAAAATATATATATATATATAAATATATATAAAAAAACCTATAAATACTAAGAATAAAAGAATAAAAAAATAAAAAGAGAAAGAGTATAAAAAAGTATAACAAAGAATAAAAAAAGGGAATTAAAAAATAATAAGAAAATATAGAGAATAAAAATGTAGAGAATAAAGAGTGAGAGAGAGAGAAAGAATAAAAATAGAAAGAATAAAAATATATAATATAATAAATAAAATAAATAAAAATAAAAATCAATTAAAAATGAATTTAAAGATTAAAAAATATTAATAATAATAAAAAATAAAATTAAAAATTAAAAATTAAAAATTAAAGATTAAAAACAAAAATAAAGAAAGGGTTTCTCTGAAATTCCCGTGAGCCAAATTATGAATTTGTATCATTAGCCGTTATATTTTTGAAGGTATGCGTTCTAAAAAACGGTTACTGTGTAAAAATCTTTTCCCCAGATTGGGGTGATTTTAATGAAGAAATTCGGATCTAAGGGAGCTAACTTAGTTGGAAATATGAAATATTTGAGTTTGTTAAAATGGGTTTGTAGATTTAGATTAATAAGTTAAATGATAAATAAATTAAATATTTTTGCATTATTGTATTTTGGTGAAAGTCGAAGTTTTTGCTCTTGGAATTTATGTGGATATAGTTTGTTTAAACTAGTAACTGATAAATAAATTAAATATTTTTGTATTTTTGTGAAGGTCGGAGTTTTTGCTCTTGAAGTTTAAGTGGATATAGGTTGATGAGGTATTTGTTCGTTTTTATTGTGTTTATATTAGTAGAGGGGGGTAGTTAGACATTATGTGAATCGGTCAGACCAGTTTATAAGCAATGCTTGTCTCTTGTGGGCACATCCCCTGAATATTTCATCGCGGACATTTAAACAGGCTGTATTAGGATCGATGATGGCCTTTGAGATGTGGTATTTTTCAGCGTCACATAGAGGACATCTGTTTATGGCTGGAGAGAAGGATGGTTTTCTCTCAATTATTTTCCATTTGATGGTGAAGGGTGTATTATCTTCTTTAAGCTGCCATATTCGGGTTGCGAGTGCCGTATTAGCCTTGTTTTTGTATCTGAAGGAGTTTCTGTGTGCGTATAGCCTTTGTTTGAAGCTTCCCTTCGTCATCCCAATATATTTTTCTGCATTACTGGTATTCTGGTCTGTGACGGTTGCTTCATAAATGATTGAATTGATTTTGCAATTTCCCTCCAGGGGGCAGTTGTTTTTGTCTTGGCATGAGCAGCCTGCGTTTGTAATTGTTTTGGGTTCTGCAGAGATAATTTTTCTTATTGAAGGGGCAGTGGAATAGCTGACCTTAACAGAATTTCTGTTAAAAAGTTTGTGTAATTCATTTGTGGGTGGGAAGTGTTTGTCGAGTAACTTGAGGAAAAGTTGGCCTACATTTGTTTTGGTATTGGTCGAATAGGGTGGGGAAAACCAGATCACCGATCTCCTTCTATTGCGGGTCCCCCGTGGTTGGTCTCGGTTGGGGGTGTATGAGATTTCTTCTCTGAACCCGCTGTCGCGGAGTGCTTTGTTGTAATATGGTGCTGCTTGGTTGAAAATTTCGGGACTGGATGAGAGGTTTGAAATTCTTTGGCTAATATTATTGATTAAATTTTTAAAGATGGTGGGGGGGTGACAGGATCCCTTGTGTATGTATTGGAGTGTTTCATTGGGTTTGTGGAAAGGTTTGTGTGTATTGTTTTTAAAGTTCAGTGTGGTATCTAGGAAGTTTACTTGGTCTAAATTTGTTTTAATGGTAATTTTGAAGCCGGGATTATGGAAGGTGTTTGTTAATTCTTTTCTAAATCTATCTAATGTGTTTCCGTTGTGGTTGCGTGACAGACAAAGTCCGCAATAGAAGGAGATCGGTGATCTGGTTTTCCCCACCCTATTCGACCAATACCAAAACAAAGGTAGGCCAACTTTTCCTCAAGTTACTCGACAAACACTTCCCACCCACAAATGAATTACACAAACTGTTTAACAGAAATTCTGTTAAGGTCAGCTATTCCACTGCCCCTTCAATAAGAAAAATTATCTCTGCAGAACCCAAAACAATTACAAACGCAGGCTGCTCATGCCAAGACAAAAACAACTGCCCCCTGGAGGGAAATTGCAAAATCAATTCAATCATTTATGAAGCAACCGTCACAGACCAGAATACCAGTAATGCAGAAAAATATATTGGGATGACGAAGGGAAGCTTCAAACAAAGGCTATACGCACACAGAAACTCCTTCAGATACAAAAACAAGGCTAATACGGCACTCGCAACCCGAATATGGCAGCTTAAAGAAGATAATACACCCTTCACCATCAAATGGAAAATAATTGAGAGAAAACCATCCTTCTCTCCAGCCATAAACAGATGTCCTCTATGTGACGCTGAAAAATACCACATCTCAAAGGCCATCATCGATCCGAATACAGCCTGTTTAAATGTCCGCGATGAAATATTCAGGGGATGTGCCCACAAGAGACAAGCATTGCTTATAAACTGGTCTGACCGATTCACATAATGTCTAACTACCCCCCCTCTACTAATATAAACACAATCAAAACGAACAAATACCTCATCAACCTATATCCACTTAAACTTCAAGAGCAAAAACTCCGACCTTCACAAAAATACAAAAATATTTAATTTATTTATCAGTTACTAGTTTAAACAAACTATATCCACATAAATTCCAAGAGCAAAAACTTCGACTTTCACCAAAATACAATAATGCAAAAATATTTAATTTATTTATCATTTAACTTATTAATCTAAATCTACAAACCCATTTTAACAAACTCAAATATTTCATATTTCCAACTAAGTTAGCTCCCTTAGATCCGAATTTCTTCATTAAAATCACCCCAATCTGGGGAAAAGATTTTTACACACTAACCGTTTTTTAGAACGCATACCTTCAAAAATATAACGGCTAATGATACAAATTCATAATTTGGCTCACGGGAATTTCAGAGAAACCCTTTCTTTATTTTTGTTTTTAATCTTTAATTTTTAATTTTTAATTTTTAATTTTATTTTTTATTATTATTAATATTTTTTAATCTTTAAATTCATTTTTAATTGATTTTTATTTTTATTTATTTTATTTATTATATTATATATTTTTATTCTTTCTATTTTTATTCTTTCTCTCTCTCTCACTCTTTATTCTCTACATTTTTATTCTCTATATTTTCTTATTATTTTTTAATTCCCTTTTTTTATTCTTTGTTATACTTTTTTATACTCTTTCTCTTTTTATTTTTTTATTCTTTTATTCTTAGTATTTATAGGTTTTTTTATATATATTTATATATATATATATTTTTTCATATATTTTTTACCCCCCCCCCTTTTTTATTCCCTTTAATCTTGAATTCCCCCGTGTTTTAAATCTCAACGGTCTTATTACACTAAATTCAAATTTAAACAAACACACACAACACACTGAGCAAATAACGCGTCCCAACAAGAGTGTCATGTGACCTCACATTTCCAAAACAGATGACAACAGAAGCTGAAGAGAGCCGGATGGGTAAGACCTTCCGTGCTTGAAACCGACGGTACGAATGTTGTACTAATTTTTCTGTACCAGAATAAATAAATATATATATATATATATATATATATATATATATATATATGTGTACATTGTTGTCACAAGCGATTATGCAAAGATCCACTCGATCGTCGAACACATCTGACAACAATACGCTTGCACTGCCTCTCATCTAAGTTTGCGTTAATTTAAATTACTGTTTGTGGCGATTTCTCGTTGCCGCACGGACATTGACGTTAGACTCGTGATACTAGTCTGAATCTTCGAACTGCGTTCGATCCAATGCAACCGCTTGCAACCGCTACTTCTGCACTGATGAGGATAAGAAAACGAAACGCTATCGTCTGTAGGTAAAAAACCCTTTACTGTTTAAATATATTTATAATTAATGTCCATTTAAGATTTAACACTCTGAATAGTAAAGCACTGTATGGAGTTACGAGATTGAAGTCTCCAACGGTTATGGAATGTTCCGCTCGAGTGTCAAAAACTTTTAACAACAACATTTATGCCCCGCCTCTCGTGTAAGCGTACGCAAATGCTAATTACTGTCTGTGGTGGTTTTCGTGGCGGCGTGGCATAGAAGTTAGCCTCGTCATTATAGTCTGACTCTACGAACTGCGTTCACTCCAATGCGGCCACTTCTATACTAATGAGGGTAGAAACCCCGTAACGATATCGTATTTAAGTAAAAAAAACACTTTAATATATTTACAGTATATGTATATATATATATATATATATATATATATATATATATATATATATACTACAATCATAAATCGACATTATATCAGCTTATTCAATTTCGAAGCATAAAAATGTTGCACATATTTCTAGAAAAAATTAAAAGCGTACGTGAAGAAAATCCAAGCATAGTTGAACAAGCCTCGTGTGCAATATATATTGCAATCAAATAAACAATTAAAGCAACATTGTTAATAGGTGTGAATATTCAATTCAAGAATTTATTTTGGTTTATAAATTTATTCTCATAAAATGTTTATATTTCTGATCGATATAAGAAATATAAACTTTTTTTATACTGTTACAACTAGATAAAACGTCATTCCGAACTCGACAAAACACAATAGAACATCCATTCACAGTAAATCTCATATCGCACGACTAACAGGGCACTTACAGCTCTCAGGACAAGCACAAGACAAAACTAAGTGACATTTAATACTTTCTGAATTCCCCTCAACTAAAAATGCGTAAACAAAAAGAAATCTAATAGATCCTTATATTCAATATGAACATCACAAGACCTAGGTGTCCTGAACCCCTACACATACTTTTAAAAGGGACAGCAAAAAATAGCTATCATTATACTATATAATTTCAATATCAATACATACTAACTAATAACATTAAACGTGTTCTTAAAACAATACTATAAACGTACGCCATATGCTATATAAATGTAAGATTAAAATATATGATTTTTTTAAATTTACTATAGTGTTTACTGTTAAGTTAGAGATGTTCTTTATTTTAATTATGTATTTTACGATAGTGTTTACTGTAAAGTTAGAGTAATTCTGTATTTTGATAAATATATTTTTAAGAAAAAGAAACTTATTCATGTTTTGTTTGCATTTGTACTTTAACTGTCTAACTACAGCACGTGCGCACTTATTGTCGTACATTTCCGGTTGTAGCATGTGAGATTATTTGATATTAACTAGTAAATAAAGCTATCCTTTTGTGTACTTTTCAATTAATTTAATTATTTATTGGCGTAGTCTCGTAATGTGCTATAACATTGTTACTAGTGGGCTGTGTGCGTTAGAGGATTACTTTATTATTTATTTAGTCTTCCAGTTTTTTTGTAAATTTGATATTGACCATCAATTAAAGTTGACTTGAACTGATTTAATTTTGGGGGTGCCTGTTAGCTGCCATTTATCAATATTCAAACTATAACATGAAGTAATGTGGATTTGTTTTCTAAACTACCATTTAATCGTGTTATGTGATGTGTAGGGTCACACTGACTTTTATACGTAATGAAAAAGATCAAACACGATGCGAACTATAGACAGTGTTGTATCAAATTTAAATGATCGAAACTGTATAAACAGTCCAAACAAAGAAGCCAAACAATAGACTATATTATTTCGAAACTTTGAGTGTTCCAAGTAAGGTATTTTATAGTCACACATAATCTCGGACATTTAGTCCCGAATGATACTAGAGAATTACTCAAAGGAACAATAAAATTATGTATAAATCCATGGTTCAAAAATATACTCGGCTTCTTGCATGTAATTTCAAAAGGTTCACAGAAAATATACGCTGGAAGTCGAAACTATTAATGGACGTGTGAATTAATGTAAGCTATCAAATTCATAATGAAGGTGGCAGTAGGAGAAATTAATCTTAAAAGCCGCTCATGCAAATATAAATTATGATCTCGAATAGATAGTGGCAGTAGGAGTGATAATAGCAGTAGTAGGAATTCATTGAAAACATCCGCTTATGAAATATAAATTATGAGCTCAGATATATGGTGGCAGTGAGAGCGATTAAGTAACAGTTCTTAATTAAAACGACAGATCTCCGATCACAGATTCGATATCATTTCGAATACAGCTATATCCAAACTAAATGATTGCAAATAATACTGAGTCTAATTCAAGTTATCTTATTGTGGGTTCACATCAATACCAATTTCAGAAGTGTACCTGGCTTCTTGATAACTTCTAACACTATTAGCTAGAATAATGTTAACTTATTTTATGCAAATGGGGCCAAATTAGGTTGTTGGATAAGATATCTACGTTTTTTTCCAAATTTGAACAATTGCAACTGGACATCAATTGATGAATATTATCTAAATTCCAGCTTTTTAGAGTATTTTAAAGCGTTTTAAAAGATATACAATTGACAGAGTTTTCGATTTGAAAATAAAAATATTTCCTATGTGTATTGAATTAAGTCTATAGAAATAATAGGGAGAACTCAGCAACATTCCCAAAATTTCAATTTCTTCTGAAATTCCTGTAATCTTAAGATTTTAATTGTAGAAATTTTCCAGAATCAAATCCATGTAATGGATGCTACTAAAAATTGGAGTTAGAATTCTAGAAACAAGGTTAAGTAGTATTATATCTTCATCTTAAGTTAAGTTATTATTAAAAACATGTGTTAAATAATATGAATGGGTTTAATGAGAATCTAGCTTTCACTCACCAGAATGCAATTAGAATTTATATTTATATTCTCATTGAAATGGACAGCATTTATGAAAGGTGCAATAACAATAAAGCGTATGCAAACATTTTATTTTATGTGCCTCATGTATATTTATCAACTTGGCAATAGACATCAGTTTACTCCTTTAAAATTAAACAACTCCAGTTAAAATTAAAGAAAAACATATTTGAAAAAAACTTTTTCAAATATGTTTTACAATATGTTTACAATCGTATCTAATTACTGGCACTGTTTTGTCGCTAGAATGAATTTTACATTGAAGACCCCACAAATAGTTATATCAAATATGTGGCAATATTATAAAAACGTTTGATACATAAATAGTTACATTCTTTGCGATGTTTCCTTGGTAAAGATAATACTGTCAGCGACTAGAACAAAAAGAAAGTGAAAAGGACTTGCAAAGTCTATCTCCAATAGAAAGTATATTAGTATATTGTTATGGTACCTTATGTATACGGACTACTTGAACTCTTCGACTCACCATAAATAATGGGAGCGCATTCTTCTCAGTGTTGGATCTACCTTAGCCCGGCAGGAACTGGAGCATGTTAGTGGCTTATTATCTGTCGGGCTGATGCATTAGTTCTGGGGGAGTCATTTGGGGGTAAAGTTTATTTCTTACGGCCTGAGGCGCCCTGATCAGAAAATGCCGACACAGCTGCCCAGGCAACTTTTTAGAGGCCAGAGTGCTCTTCTTTATAGGCGCTAGCATGACACCCCCACTTTCTGGTCAGTGATTTGGTATTGCTATTCCGGCACTGTGTTAATCTTTAACAACAGGGAATACATGATAAGTTCCACCGCCTAATTAAACAAAATTGAAACTTTATTTTGTTCTGTTGACTGTACAGTGTGTTGACCGTAAATTCAGCGGTTACGTGTAAAACGTACAAATAAAGAAAAATGATTTATTTGGTCGAAGAAAAAGGGGTTATATAGCCTATTTCCTTTTTTACAAGCAATATTACGAAGGCAGCGTAATATAAAAGAAATAACTTCTAAAAGTCGTATTCTATATGACACATTTTAAACATGGAAGATTGTAGAGTAACCCTACAAGAACTCATAGAATAACAAATGTAGTTACAACTAGAACAGAAAAGAAGCCGAAGAAAGACTTCTCGAACAAAAAAATGAAGAAAGACAACAAAAAAAATGAAAAAAAGATTTCAAAAGTTACAGTAGTCTTTTATTTGGTTATAGTAGACTATAACAAATTAACAGACTATTGGAACTATAAAAAAATCCGACGAAGAAAACGAACAAAAACTTCTGGAACAAAATATAGAAACCGATTAAAGTATTAGAGCATTAGAATAGCGGTGAATATATTGATAACGAAAGTGCTTTTTCGCAGAATACCGTTTTGAGTGCATTTGAAAATGTCACTTTCTTTCGCCAGACGAGGATATGACATTCGATCCATATTTCACAAGTTATGATGGTCTATTAAAAAAATATTGTGCAAATTAAGCAGAATCTCAAAAAGTTCGCATATTGTTCCAAAAGGGAGGCATCACCGAACATACCAAATTCGTGGACTATATTTTATATCGACAAACTAGCAACTTGATTTTTTTCTTAAGCTGTTGAACTTAAAACAGAATTATTCAATCCTAAGAGTCCCCTGTCCACAAACGGTGGAAGTGTTTGAATTTTGTCAAAACAGAATACAGTGACTACGTAACTTTCGTGTCATCGTTAATAAACACTGTGACGATTAGCTAAACATAGCGCAGCTTACTTTATGTTTGATTTTCGTGCAAGGACTTTTATTATGAAAAGACGTAGACATCAGACGTAGGGTTCTAAACAAGTTAGAAAATGAACTCAATTACACATTCCATAAATTAGTCGATAACTGCCAGATATTTGTAAGTGTTAAACAAGATTTGAAAGGCATTGAAAAGTCAGGCATTGGCTACATAAGAAAAACATATCAGAAATCACAATTCAACTGTCTTTCAAAAATAACTCAAAACAAAATGAGGGATTATTTTCACAACTCTACAAAATAAGCCAGCCCAATAAAAAAAAACAAGATAAATTACCGCCTAGCCCTGTTTCCGCTGTTGAGCCCTTAATTGGTAAACGAATTGCCTATATCGTTTTAAAACATGTCTAACTTGTTATAAAGTGGAACACAAGAGTTCACCTTGCAGAACTAATAGAGGTAATAAAAGTTGGGTTAGATACATGAAAACGAAGGAACCGGACGGCAGAATTAAAAGAAAATATGTGCAGGTAACAATCCTGAATAAAAATGTAAAATTATAATTAGATTCTGGTTCAGATTATCAAGATGCATACATGGAGAAGATTTATAAATCGACTATGTTTGGAACTAAATGTTTAGAACTAACAAAATAGTCAACGTGGTGACTGGTTACAAAATAAAATGGGAGGGTAACATTATTACTAACATTACTTTAAACAGAACTAATAAAAAGTAAAAATGTTCATACGAAAAAAAACTAACAATTTAGTTAGCACAGACTTGATGCAACCGGTACAACACTTTTGGCCAGTAAATAAAGAATTATGACGACGGAGTCAGAAAAATGAAAGAAGAAATTTGTTTCAACAATTAAAAATCGTGTGAAATAGACTCAAAATAAATTGTCGGCACAAATAAACGCACATAAGGACACAAAATGTACGTTCAAAATAGCTAAAACTAAACTGATGAATGTCGAAGCAAAGAAGACATTGTTTTTAGTTTAGAGATGTGCTCCAAAATCAGAAGTCTAGAATGGAAAAACTAGAAGATATCAAATCTTATTTTGATAGAGAAATACAGAGTTCTCATAAGAAACACCTGAATTAAATCAGGGAACAACTATCGGAAAGAATTATGAACAAACTGCGTCTAATTAAGCAAATTCGTCCCTATTGAATTTTTGGATCGCATTTTCATAGCATACCCTGATAATGGCTTTTGCCTTTCCAAAAATTGTTGCGGACATACATTGAATAAACTCAATAAATAATTATTTAGAACGCCAATTACATCACAATCATAATATACAGGAAGCTTTTTTAATTAATTTCCTAACGTGACACTACTGTATAAACATTTTTGCATGCGTACTATTGAAAATCATGGAAGCTAGTTGACTATACAACAACACGTTGCTGCATTGGTCTGACCCACGACAAGTGTGTCTCTATATCCTACCAACTCGATCTCTGCTACGAAGCGTTCATTCTTCCTTCGTTTAATACCGCCGTTTTAATTTCTAACTTTTCACTTCAGATGCCTTCTTCTTCTGGTCTCGTGCACCTGACCCTTTTAAAAGTTACCAAGTCGTTTTTTTACGACGTCATACTCCGAAATGAACTCGTCGACCTCACACACCTGGGCTCGTTCAAAGGTCACCGATTCATTTTCGTTGTTTTTTTATGCCTGATCTTCAACTTTTATTTCTCTTCTTCTTCTTCTTCTTCTTCTTCTTCTTCTTCTTCTTATTATTATTATTATTATTATTATTATTATTATTATTATTATTATTATTATTATTATTATTATCTATATATTAATACGATAGTGTGTGTGTGTCACGCTTACATCAAATGCTCTACGCACGAGTCCCGCACCTAGAATCGGAAAAGCATTCAAGTTACCTAATTTTCGTAAAATATTCGAGAATTTCCCTTTTGCTAACGTCGGTTTTTGACGTCGGCCCTACTGGTTTATAGTTCGATATAAACCAACCTCTAATTTTGTTCCACATCGAAGGGGGGGGTATGGAGGGGACGACTGGGAAGACACATATTAATACGATAGCGTGTGTGTTATTTTGTGTGTCACGTTTACATCAAAAGCAACGACATACCGAATCTTTGTATTGGAGCCAAATTTAATTTGATATATAGCATTTACAAAGTAAGGTTTAGTCGTCGAAATCGGAAATAGTCGATCGATCAAATCGAGAAAAAGTTTGACGGACGGACACGACACCGCTTTTATAGTTTAGGAACTGGAAGGTGACGGTGGTTAAGTTGATAACGACATGGACTGAATACCTGGGTGTTCCAAGTCCGAATCCAGTCGGTTCCACAGTACCACTTTCACTTAGGGATGTTTGCAACCTTCCCGTAAGTACTCGATGTCTTTCCAGAAATATTTCTAACCAGAAAAACATCGGGGAAACTAATACCAACACCAGAATCATCTAATTAACACGAAAGAAGTAGAAGGTTAGGAACAAGATAATTCCTGCTAATTTCGTTTCTAAGAGTGTTCTTGTTATTCGTAAGTATGATTTTCCAATCTTCTCTTTCATTTGTGTCTGCTTCCAGAACACCCAAATATGTGTAGCTTTCCTGTTCGCAAAGCGCCTTAATCTCCTCTTGGTTAGGGAGTCCATGCCTTCTGTAGTCTCCAGTTTTCCTATTTTAATTCCTACTAGTGCACACTTTTCCAGTCCGAATTCTATTTGAATGTCCTGAGTTAACATTCTGGTTGTATTTTGCAGACTTTCCAGTTTCTTTTTGTATTTTGCAAATAGTTTCGGGTTGTCTATGTAAATAATTTGGTTTACTCTTAGTTCTGTGTCTGAAAACTTGTATCCGACATCACATTTTCTGAGTATGTAGTTGTGCTGTATCATGGCTATTATAAACAGTAGTTGTAATAATAAGTCTCTGCTTCTGTATTTTTATCTCAGTCAGCTGTCAGTTCCAGTCTTCATGTTTCCAATGCTTTCGAACTAAGAGTAATAATCTTGTCGTGTATCGTGTATATTTTTAAGCATTCAATTATCTATGCTTGAGGGATTCTGTCGTAAGCTTTTTTGTAGTCAGTCTATGTGTAGGATATGTCCATTTTTCTGCTTGTTTACCTCCTTCAGGATTTTTGATCGATATATAGTAGATCATGCGTCCCTTTTTCCCCTTTCAAGCATCCTTTTAGTTCTTCGGAGAGTAGTCTACGATTTTCCAAGGATTGTTAGATGTGCTGTCACGATTTTCCACATTGTTGGTAAACATGTTATTGTTCTGTAGTTGTTTGTGATCGTTCCCTTTTTGGCATCCTTTAGTATTAGCGTTGCCCTACATTTGGTCATTTACTCTAGTACGTCTGTTTTGTTGATACATGCACTCAGTTTCTGTGCTAGCCTTTCACGTAGGGTCGTGTATTTTTAAAACCATTATGTGTGTATCCATCGTGGCCTGGTGCTAACCAGGTTGCCATTTTCCTTAGGGTAACCTTAACTGTTTCTTCATTAATGTATGTTTCTGTTCCTTCTTCAATTTTATTTAGTACATCTTTAATGTTTTTCAGCCACTTGGCATTTTCTTGTGTTTTTAGGATTTTCCCATATCTTGCTCAAGAGGCGATGTGTCTGTCAGATCCAGTTGTTCTGTTGTTGTTCGTTCTCGATGTACGTTTTTGTAAAACTAGCTTTCATTGTTTTCGAAAGTTCTTGTTCTGTTTTTGCGTTCAGATTTGTATCTATATCGTCCCAGTCTTCCTTCTATTGCTGTTATCTTTTGTTTTAAATCTTCGTCTTTCTTACTAAGTATTTTCCTTTGAACCAGATGTTTACTTTTCCGTCGTTTCTTATTCAGTTTCATCCTGTTTACGGATTTAGCTTCTTTCCAGATTTCGGTAATCTGGGTTTACGTCTGATTTTTCGGTCCATTCTTGTGGCCATTTTTTGTGACCTCTTTTTAGTTTCATACTTACTGATTTTGCCCCAGCATATATCAAGTTATTTAGGTTAGTGATAGTGTTTGTTGAGATGTTTGCCAGTATTTTGTATACTGTCTCTGTTTCAACTTTTAACTTTTCCAATCTTTGTTCTTTATGGATAGAAGTTTTTTTTTTCCTCTGATATTTTCCCTGTGATGTTTTCCACTTTCATTGCTTCTTCCTCGGTGAGTATTGTGGTTTCACAATATTCGCCTTCTTTTGTGTTCCAGTGTTTATATTTTGCTGGTCTTCTTCCTAGGTGTTTCGTAAAGTGCTCTTTCTTGATCTATCACGCCATTAATCTTTTGTTTGATTTCCATCAATTTTAGCTCCGAGAACCACCCTCTCTTGAGTATATGCCTTGCTTAGTTTGCTTCTCTCAGTTCTGTTTTGTGGTTGTTAGTAGAAATGCCCCATAGATATTTCATTCGTTTTCAGTATCCTCTTACTGTTGGGTATCGTCTGTTGAAGTAGCATTCTATTAGCAGTCAGTTCTCTTTTGTAGTCTATTTGTTTCTATGGCTTTTAGTTTGTTCTTTTCATTTTTTATTTCTTGTGTGTGGTGCATGTCCTTGTCATACATTGAATTAGCGAGGTTACTTACCTGTTTTTTTGTCCGCGATCTTGTTTCTGAAATTAAAGGAGCAAACATCCGCAAAATGCAGACCGGTTCCCTATGTAAGTCATCGAAATGATATCTACCCATCATGACACTCATATATTTCTTTTGAGTTCCGCGGTGTTTATTTGTATTTGCAGATATTTTTCATAGTTTGGTGTTCGTGGCAACATCAGTCCCGGGCTTAGTATATTTGTGATACTATTACAGTAATATGTGTTCACCAATGTTTATGATGGTCAAGGTGCACTACCACACATACGAAAGAAATATATATATATATATATATATATATATATATATATATATATATATATATATATATATATATATATATATATAGTATGTTTGTAAAGGTTGTGGGCAATGCAAATTCCGAGTAAGATGCAAGTTGTAAGGAACAAAAACAATAAATCGAATACGAAATATGACTTACTATTTATTTTTCCTAAAATCTTACATAACAGCAAGAGTGTTGTTAGCTGTTTATGTGGTGTCCGGATGATTAAAAATCATTATTTAATATTTCGGGAAAAGAAACTTCCCTTTGTGAAAATAATCAATACCAGAAGAATTCCCCGACTATGCAGAGAATCTGACAAAATAAAATGGCTGCCAAAGTAGAACAACAGCGAAAACCAGGCTCGCAGAAATGTAAATTAAAGTGTGTTTTTTTTACGGTTATGTTATGGTGATCGATAAACTGTTGGTTTTAATAATAATAGTAATAATAATAAGAACAGCAATAATAATAATAATAATAATAATATATATATATATATAATTTACTTTTTTAAAAATTTTATTTAGTTTATAATTTTGATTATTTGTATTATTTTCAGTGTGTTTTATCTTCGTATTTTTTTTTTAAATACGTAAGAACGTATTTAAGAATTTTAAATAAAGTAAAGTAAAGTAAAGTAAAATAAAGTAAAGTAAAGTAATTAATCTCTCATTTTGACTATTCTAGATGTTATTAAATTTATAGATATTCTATATTCAAGAAGTAAAATTAATTGTGGGTTTCGTTAAATTAGATTATCGAAATAATGCGATATGTATTTACTATAGGATAAATAGAAGTAACTTAGTTAAGTAAATTAATTTATTTTATGGATTCGGATTGTAGGATTCTGTAATATATTAATAGTTATATATATACAATACATATATATATATATATGTACATGCATATACACATATATATAATATATATGTATGCATACATACACAAACATATACATGTGCAACACTTATGTATTATTGTTCGTTTATTTGTTTATTTATATATTCTTAATTTTACCTTGTTATCGTATTTCTTTAAGTAGGTTTTTAATAATAAAAAAAATTACTAATATTATTTATTTTTTTATTTTTTTATTTATATATTTTGATATTTAATTTAATTATTTATTTATCTATTTATTTATCATCATTGTTATTATTCATTTATTCATTTATTTTATATTTGTATGTTATTTGTATACATTTTATATGTGTTTGGGCTAATTAATTAACAATGTCAGGTTATAAGGTGACTTATTTTGGTAGGTTAGTATAATAGGTTGAAAGTGTTTTTTAGTTTGTGGCTGAATGTGTGTTGGGATAGAAAGTTCATATGTGGAGGGGCCTATTTGATTGTTTGGGTGTGTGATGATTTAATATAAGAGGTAAGAAATGAATGAAGTGGTGGAAACGGAGTATGATGAGTGTTAGATATGAGGGTTGGCCAGTGGGTGAGAGGTAGATATTATAGAATGAACGGTGAGTGGAGCTCGTGACGCTGATTGAGTGAGGGGTTTGATCTGGAGATGAGGATTGATTCTGTGATTCTAAAGTCACCAATGTTTCTGACAGATGCTAAGATCGAGACATGAATATCACGCGTAGTGTTTGAGCAAATCTCTGTGTGTTTGTGGAAAGAGGATATACGGGTATTCAAGTGCTCTTTGATACGCAAGTGTAGCGGTCTTGTAGTGTTACGATGTAAAATGTTTTGCATTTATTGCACTGTAGTTTGTAAACACAGTTAGTGCGATGGCACAGACCTGTGTTGGGGATAGGGTAATTGGTCAGGGAGTAGGTTTCGGGTGTGTGGTTAGTACGTTTATTAGATAGATGTTGGCGTAAGGAGGTTCCAGTATGGGTTAGTTGTATGTATATATATATATATATATATATATATATATATATATATATATATATATATATATACATTAAGGTATAAATTACTTTAAGTTTTATAGGATACACTTAAATAATAATAAAATAGACGATAGATTCCCCTCCCATGGTGTTCTAATGAATTGATGCTGATATATCAAACGTTTCTTGCTCCAACACTGTTTTAAATCATACATCCTTATAACATAATACAACACATCATTTACGTTACGTGATTGATTAATTCTTTATTTTAATTCAATTCATTTCACTTTAAATAAAACGCTAGAATCATACGCCCTTGAAAAATAAATGTCAAGCTAAAATGTGTAAAACTAAACACAAAACAATATAACATTGGAATATATCCTGTAAAGAGCGGAGCGTATCGAATCGGCTCGGTTGTGTTTTCAAATGCTCACGAAACCTTCTACCATAACACAAACCCTATTATTATTATTATTATTATTATTATTATTATTATTATTATTATTATTATTATTATTATTATTATTATTATTATTATTATAACTACATGTGTTGTTCCCGAGATGACGACCATATGTTTGAGTTAAGAATAAGATTTAAGATGTAAAATAAAGTCTGTTTAAGAATTAAGCAGTTTTTAAGCCTAACTGTTTCACTGATTGTGTTGTGGTAAGGTATTCTAATCCGATGAAAGTAAAATTATTATTAGTGATACTTAGATAGGGTATTCAAAGGTGTATGGAAAGGTTGTGCGAACGAAAACGGCCGCATCAAGGGTGAATTACAAAACAATGAAATCTAATTAAAGATTATGCTGTGGTCATCAGTATTTTTCTATTTTACATATAATATTAACTAATTAAATCCAATTCAGATACATATCTTTGTCTAACACATAATTTTGACTATACAAATTTTACTTTCCAACGCAAATAGCGTATCCGAGCGTGTTTTATACGAGGTCCTCCATTTTCTCTACCAAGTGACAACAAAGCTGATAATAGTCGGGAGGTTAACGCCTTTGAGCTAGAAAACTAATTTTACTGATGTTGTACTTATTTTTGTTACTGAATATATATATATATATATATATATATATGATTATTTTTTCATACAGACATGTACAAAATCTGCGAAGATGGCATGTCGATGTTACTGATCAACAGCTGTTATAAACTGATGTATTAACATCCCACCACCAATTGAAACCAAACGGAGAAAGCATAAACAGCATATATACGCCTCTTCAACAGCCACTAAAAAAACGAATCAGACATTAGCTGTGCATTCTTTTTACTTCCCACTTTTCTTTTACATTTTCTCTCTCACCTTCCATCTAACCCACTTTCTTCTCTGTTTCCTTTTGTCTATCCTCAACGAATTTATAATTTATATTTACATATTTCATCTTATATTTAATTTTACTCAATCTCATTTTATTATATTTCGTTTAGTATTTTATTCTCAACGGGCTGAAATCTAATCAGTAAACGGTATTTCACAAGGACTACGTTAGAATGTTTTTCTACTTCTATCATATTTTAGAACGATATACCCTACACAGACAAGAGAAAATATTAGCATCCTCTGTAAAAAGTTATGTATGCAAACGTTTATATTTTGGCACATGCATTAGCTAAATATAAATGATCTGTAATCTCTTTTGCTAAGAGTGTATGATATATAAGTAGATTCCGTACATCATCATCAATTAACAGAATCATTTTACGTGGTATTGATAAATATAGAAAGTTATTCAATATATATAGAAATCACGGTTTCAGTCATTAAATGTAAATAACATTCTACATTGATTCAATTTTCTTTAAATATTTAAGGAAGGAAATACACAAAAAATGCATAAAATATATTTATAGATACGAAGAAGTTTAACGCGTGGACTATCAGGAATATACATGGAAGAAGAATGATTGTGATATCTTAGCGATATTTTAAGATATTCTCTGTTTCACAATTCTGACAGCGAAGATTTACAAACTTAAATTAAGCCCTTCTCTTGAATACACTTAAGGCTGATATATAGATAAGAACTATTGCTTCCACCCCTGGAGGTTTTTGCCTGAGAAACATATTCAAAATATAACGAATAAATTAATGTATGGTGTGTGGTACATTCTGTCGATCAAATAGCGATTACAAACGCATGTGCGTTTTGGTGAATGATTAAATGATAAAACACAATGGATCTTTACATTAATTATATGTTTTCCTCATGTTGCGTATGGCGATGTTCTACAGCAGTTGTTCTATGTTTGGTTACGATATAGTCTACGATGAATGAAGCAAGATATTAAAATCGTCCATCTCTATAATTTCTACATTTCCGAGAAAGATTCTATAATTTCTCTTTTTTACTAAAAATTAAATCAATAACCTGATATATAGAAAAAGGTTATTAAAGCAATTGTTTTTCAGACTTAGGGGATTCTCTTATTTGTGTAAATGTTTTGTAAAATGGTACCTGACTATGGGTACTCTATGTATAACAGTGAGTATCAATTCACTCGTTCTACAAGTTTTACATAAATGAGAAAATAAAACAATTCTCTACCGAATCACGTTCTTCTATGAATCTCGAGCAGATTACCTTATTAAATCCGCTTACTTTCAATTTTTAAAGTCACTTACTGACTATTGTCCGGATTTCCAATTTTCATTGAGGTTAGGTTCGCTGCTTTTTGCCTTTGGATCTGTTTACTTGAAAACAGGAAGAAATGCGTTTTCTTAATATGGCTAATTTTGTCTGCCCCCTCCCTAAGGACTAAGGACTTGGGTGGAATCTTCACCGTTGGATGTTCTTACAGATTCTTCTGGATTTACCAATTACATTTGAACCCTATACAACTTGGATCTCCGTGTTTGGTGACTTTCATTTACACACCCGTTTGAACTTTTAAAAACTTCTTAAAAATAACATTAAAAAAAAAGAAGCTTTTCCAAATTTTGAATATTGACTGTTCTTATCTGTCAACTTATCAATCACTACTTCCTCTGATGTTGATCTTTGAAAAGCCGTGCTTAAGGAATGCAATTGAAAGAGAAGAAGAAGAAATATTTTTATTTGCTAAATGCTCCTTGTTCTGAACAACTGAAGATATTGATCTGTTTCAATTTACAGGTCTAACTATTTTTCATTGACTCACCTTATTTTTGCTCTATCCAGTATATTGAGCTTTCCTCATCTCACAATGGGGCTAATTCTCTAAAAGTTATCTTTTAGTTATAAACCTTCATATATATGTATGTATATATATATATATATATATATATATATATATATATATATAGAGAGAGAGAGAGAGAGAGAGAGAGAGAGAGAGAGAGGGAGAGAGAGAGTGAGAGAGAGGATTAGATAGGTAGATAGATATATAGATTTATAAATATGTGTATCTCTACATAACATTGTTGTCCACGGACGCGTGTTTAGCCGTTACAAGTACGTCCTTAACATAGTGGCCGACATAATTTATGTAAGGTATGTAAAATCTCTCTCTTCCTCTCTCTCTCCCTCTCACACACAAACACTTACTTAAGAAGTACATCACCGTAAAATATTATAAGTTGTTGTTATTATCGCCAATTAAAACATTCAATAACTAAAAGTGAAACATTTATAAGCGATAACACTATCACGCATTGCAGGCTTTGTAGCTTAGTCGTTGTGGTCGAAGTTTCGAATTCTGTAATAGTAAGCAACGCCGTTGAGCCGCAGTAACGGCAAATAACGTGTCAGTAATAGCTATTTAATCTGTAAATAAATACATATGCCATTTAGTGTAAGGGAAGTGATGCTCCCTCCCTCCGGAAGTGCATCACTGTAAGCATTCATAAGATGTTTTATTAGAAATATATATATATATATATATATATATATATATATATATATATATATATATATATATATATATATATATACATGGGGTAAGGTACACGATAATTCATGAAAATGAAATGCCGTGGTAGACAAAATGCGTGAAAAAATGACAAACGGAAAACAGGTTAAAATGCCGGAGAAAAACAAAAACAAGAAATTTGACCGGTTTCGTTCGTGTTGGCGAACGTCTTCAGAAAAAGTGAACATTTGGAAATAATTTTATTTTGAAGGTACACACATGGGAAGAGGAAAGGATGATCCGATTGGACAATATGATAATACTTTAAGTACATTGAAATATGACAAGTGGGTGACACATTCTTCTTTATTTCTCATTCTTCTTTTTTATATTTTTATTTATTTTCTTTTTCTTTTTAACTTTCACACCTATTAGGCTAGTATGGGGAGGCGGTTGGCGGGGGGGGATAAAAAGCGATCAGAGGGAACTAGCCAGGATAAACACAAATAGGAGTGGCCATGAAATTGATACACCGAATGCGAGAACCCAAAAATTAATCTGAATGCATCAGAAGTGGGTCTGCTAATTTGTCTTAAAAAGCAATAACAATCTTAAACTGGCAGTCTAGAAAAAACAATCTAATTTACAGTCAAACTAATGTAAGTGATAACTTATTATGAGAAAAATGTTTTTGTTTTTTTTAAGTGTAAGATTATATGATATACATCTAAGAAAAATCCTTGTGGTAAGCAAAGTTACCCCAGCCAGGAATGGATCCAGAAAGTGTGGTTTGAGTTGTCCCCCTTTGCAAATTGGATGTTTGGAGAATTTGAAAGCTAGATGGCTCTGGTTGACAGTCAATTTTCATAGGTGGGGCAATAAGTAGTATAAAAACTGTACTCTTTTCATTGAGCTTTCGAAAGAACAGTAGGGAGAGCAGAGTGAGGCTTAAAGAAGAGACTGTGAAGTACAAAGAATTGTTCTTGAACTATTGATTACCGATTGGACGTTGAAAGCGATTAACCACTGTGGTTTACCACCAGATTTTTTTTATTTGTCTTCACGGATTGACCACAAGCTATTTTCGGCAGTAACTATGGCAGGAAAGAGGATCAACAGTTAAATGCTGAAGACCTTCTCTGGAGAGGGGGATGTTGTAGCCTGACTGAGCAAGGTTAAACTTGTCGCTAAGTTGCAGGACATCGCGGATGTAGCCAGCTTGATACCGCTGTATCTTGATGGTGATGCTCTGACCCTATATTTGGAGATGCGGGAGGAGGATAGGCTGTCTGAAGACACCATTGAAGAGAAGTTGAAGGAAGCCTTTACTGAAGGATCATTTGTGGCATATGGCAAACTAAGCCGTATGGTGTGGACCGGAGAGTCTGTCGATGTTTTCGTCAACAACATCCGGAGTTTGGCGGGACTAGCAGGATTCAATGGAGGAGGCCATCGACAGATGGTTAAGATGGCCTTCATAAATGGCTTCCCAGACCATATTTCCATAGCTCTGCAGCAACTGCCTGGTGTAAATACCATGGAGGTGGCGGAGTTAATTACACAGGCTAGGGTGCAAAAAGAGCGTGAGCAGGGAAGCGTAGCTGTTGCTCAACGAAGCAAACTGCAGCAGGAGATTGTGAAGGACGAAGAGCCGAGAGGGCTGTGGCAGAGACCCAGGTTCGCTGGCAGATGCTACCGATGCCAAGGCCCGTATATGGCGAGGGAATGCAGGGAGCCGAAGCCGGAAGTCACGTGTTACAGCTGTAGGAAAGTCTGCTACATCAGCAGATTCTGTCCCCAGGGAAACGGACAGGGGGAAGCCACTGCGCCGGTAGCTACCCCACTTATTCGATGAAGGCGCTTCAGTGTACGTCGCCACAAGTAGAGGTGAAACTGAATGGGCGAAGTGCAAAGGCCCTTGTCGACACGGGCTGTACTTCAACACTTGTCACCAAAGACACATGCAGTGGGGCCAGCGGCATTACGGCAGTTGACGGCAGAGAGGTGAAGTGCAATGGCACAAGTGTCGTTCGGTTGATGGTATGTGGGATGTCACTAACAATCTAGGCGATTGTTATTAATAAAATTGTCACGGGCGTCGTTGTGGTGCTAGGGATGGACGCAATTACTCGACTATGGGGCGTCACAGTACATAAGAACACCGTGAGATTTGGAGGACATCAAGGGGCTGCAGGTGTGCGATCCGAAAAAGGTGGCAGAGGAACAGGAACGGCCGGGTCAGACAAAAGTTGCATGATAGAGGACCAAGATTTCTCTGGACACTTTGATGCTGAAAAATGGACAGTTAAGTGAGTATGGAAAGGAAAACCTCCCGTACTGAACAACAGAGTGGAATGCTACGAGCATACGTTGCGAGGAGGCGTAAGAATTGAATTTGAGAAGGAGGTGGACAGTTGGATCTCAGAGGGGATTTTAAGACCATGGAAGGAGAAGGTGGAAGGCGTGCTGCCGTTAATGGCGGTTGTTCAGCCCACAAAGCAAAAGGTTCGGCCAGTACTGGACTTCAGGAAACTGAACGTATACGTTGCGTGTCACACGGGAGGCGATGTGATGGATGTGTGCGGAGAGACCATACGAGAGTGGAGGCAGATGCAGAAGGCTGCAGCAATTGTGGATTTGAAATATGCATACCTACAGATCCACATTTCGCAGGAAGTCTGGAAGTACCAGCTGGTCGGATACAAAGGCCAAACATACTGCCTAACTAGGTTAGGTTTTGGCCTGGATTCTGCACCAAAGATCATGGCGGCGATCCTCAAAACGGTGCTAAGCAACCAGGATGCAGTCAGAAGAGCCACCAGTTCCTTCATTGATGACATCATGGTGGATGAGATGGTAGCAACTGCGAAGGACGTAGTAGAGCACTTCAACGGCTTTGGGCTGATCGCAAAACGCCCGGAATCGTTGGAGGGGGTGCGGCGTTAGGGCTCCAACTAATTTCTAAAATAATATACGTGGCTAGATATTCGGTGTTTTTATAGGACAATCACTGACTTCTATGTAAGTGTATTATTAATAAGGATTATTTATTGCATTAGATGCAGTATTTCTAGTAATAAATGGATCCTGGGAAAGTATGTTTCAATTCCGAGTAAGGTTACGCATGAGTTGTTAGAAGTGACAAAAGTGGGTAAAGGCATTTGACAAGTAGAATAAGTAACAGGTGAATAAATGTGGTTTCTATTTGGGTATTGGGTTGCGAATGTGCAAGGTTATGGGTTAGGGAAAGTATACTTGTATTACTGTTACTTTGAATATCGCGCTACGATAGAATTGGTTTACAGTGCAAGCGTATATAACGTCACTATGCATTCAGTCATGTTTAGTTGACATTCACTAGATTTCTGACAGTTACAATTATTTGAAGGGGGATTGGGGATACAGGAAAATGTGCAGATTAAGTTTCTAATTGTTAGAAGAAATAATGGCTTGCGTTATTTTAGCACTTGTAAAATAAAACATTTTAATGAAATTTTTGTTTAGGATCGTACTATATCTGTGATGATTCTTAAAATATTTTTAAATGAATAAAAAATATTGTTTAGGGATATTAGTATAAACATTACTATCATAGTGTGGGTTTAATCAAAAGTGTATATTTTTAATTTAAGCCGTTTATGTGGTCCATATTTCTTTTTTTTAATATAGTTCACCCCCAAACAAGGCAGACGGCCACTGTAGACGTAAGGGGCTACTGAGAAAAAGGGTGTGAGTTTTGTTGTTTTTAAGGGGGCGTCAACCTAAATCAAGAGCTGTGCAGCGAGATGTCTGTTTACATTAGTTCTAATTTTCTGCATGCAAGTATCGTCAGGAAAACAGGGAGCAAGGAAGGAGTTCCAGAGTCCAGTAGCATGAGTAAATAAGGTTTTGGAGTAGAAAGCTTTTCGGCATCTGGGTACCTCCACAGTGAATGGATGGAATTTGGCAGATTGTCGGGTTGGTCTAGTAAATTTCCGTCGTGGGGGCAGCAGAGCAGCAAGTTCATTAGAGCACTGTTTATTGAAATACTTGTAAAACTGGCACAAGGAAGCAACATTGCGTCGGTGGAATAGGGGCTAAAGTTTGGTGGATAGTGAAGGCCCTATCAAGTTGCCGACTCTTTTTTGGACCTTGTCTAAGAGGAAAGGACTAGTGGATGAGGCACCAGCCAATATGTGGCAACAATACTCCATGCATGGGCGGATGGTGGATTTGTAGAGATATAGGATAATGTCAGGTGTGAGAAGTTTACTAACACGGTAGAGGGAGACCACATTCTTTGCAGCAGACCTGGCAATGTATTCAATGTATTTGTTCCAATTCATGTTATATGTGAAAGTTAGGCCGAGGAGTTTGAATGATGAACGCTCAGGAAGGATATTATTTGCCATGACAATCGGTGGTTTAAGAGGTTTCTTGTAGTTATTGAAGGAAAGTAATTTTGTCTTGGCGGCATTAAATGTTTCCGTACATTTTTTACCCCAATCCACTACAGGTGGAGGTCATTTTCTAAGGATTCAGCCATTGCCTCAGATATGTGCATGTCAGTTTTGCCCACATGACGAGAGTAGAGCGTGGTGTCGTCAGCAAATATTTTTATCTCAGTCTCAAATCAATACAATACATACAATTACAAACACACATATATATATATATATACATGCATATGTATATATATATAAATATATATATATATATATATATATATATATATATATATATATATATATATATATATATACAGGGTCGGGCAGATAAATTGGAACTAATTTAAAATGCTAATATCTTTTTTATTTTTGATCATATGATTACGTTTTTTTTTACTAAGGATCCTTAAACACTTTATTGCAAGATAGCATACTTATATTTACTCAAATTTGTTTTAATATGGCGGAATTAGCACGAAGAATAACTATATGCGAAATGAGACGCGCCGGGAGTTCTCCTTCGGATATTGTTAAGAGCACTGGCTATGCAAAAACGACTGTCTATCGGGTTGTGGCTAATGTCGATGTCGAGTGTAAGGTTGAGAGAAGTCGGCACAGTACTCGTAGTGATCGAAAGCGTACAAACACTTTCCTGGTGGGGCTAAAAAGGTCGGTAAAGGCAGACCCAAGTCAGTCGATGTCGAAACTGGCAAAAAAGCGCAATGTGAGTTGCAGAACTATCAGCAGAGCAATCAACGAAGACCTTGGGATGAAGTCCTACGTTAGGAGACGCCATAATCTCCTCACTGCCCGTTCAAAAGCCATCAGAGTTGAAAGATGCACCAAGCTTATCAACCATCTGAAACACAAAGGAGGACATGTGCGCATTTTTATTGATGAGAAAAAGTTCATCGTGGATGAGGTTTCAAATCGCTAGAACACTCGAGTTATTGCCTGTGACCCTTCGGAAGTTCCTCCTGTGATGCAGAGCAAAAATTCTGCTTCTGTGATGGTTTTGCGGCCGTGGCAAGTGATGGAAAGGTGATGCCTCCTGATTCCATCGAAGCAGGTCTTAAAATCAACACAGCGGAGTATTTAAACATTCTTAATAATGTTTTATTGCCTTGGATCCGTAGAAACTACAACCCTACTAAAGTCATGCTCATCCAAGACTCGGCACCAGTGCATGGATACAGGAAAGTCCAAGATTTCATGAAGGAGAATCTTCCCTTGTTTGTTCCGAAGGATATTTGGCCCAGAAGCTCTCCAGATCTAAATGTTTGCGACTATTATCTATTCGGCGTCGTCGAGGGACAGACTAATGTCAATCCACACCCACATATAAACTCATTGAAGACAGCCATTCAACGAGCATTTCGCAATCTCGATCCCAATAAAATAAAGAGGAGCTGTTCACGCGTTCGTCAAAGAATCTCCAAAATAATTGATGCAAAGGGTGCTCATATTGAATAATTTTGTTCAATAGACTGTAATAATTAAATAAATAAATGTTAAAATGATATCTTTCCATATTTAATCCTTTAAATTATGAATTTTGTAAAAATAAAAAAAAGTACCAATTTAGCTGCCCGACCCTGTATATGTGTGTGTGTGGGTGTGTGTGCATGTATTATTATTTCCATATGGACCGATCAATATTTTTTAGAATAGATATTATAAAAAGACTACTATATTTATTATTATTATTATTATTATTATTATTATTATTATTATTATTATTATTATTATTATTATTATTATTATTATTATCATTATTATTATTATTGTTAATGGTCTTATTATTATCATCTGTGCTCTTATTATAATTCTTATCTGTATTTTAATAAGCATTATCGTCATTGGCAGCAACGGAGTAAAAATAGAGTTGGTGATCATTATTGTGTTCATTATAACATAATTTACTTATTGAAATCATAGTGTAAACGAAATGTATTGCTTTAGACTTTAAAAAACTTGAAAATAAAGTATAAATCAAAATTAAAATAATTTAAACGGCTCTCATCAACAGACAGCTTTCTTTACTTAAAACGAAACAGGCAGGTTATCTCTGTTTTCACTGCCTCTATCGTGTCCGCTGTCCCTGCACATAGATACATGTCATGTTATTTAAACCCGACATAGTAACCACCTCTTCCCACCTCTTTACTTACAACTATTTCCTATCTAAACTCAGGACTCCAGACCCTGAAAATATATTAGCTTTTCAATCTTTTAATGTTTTCACGTCAGCTTACAAACTTATTATTTCAATTCATAAATTTGATCATATTACTTTCCGGTTTTGAATTTGCTTTTTCTTTGTACGTTTCTTTCCATTCTTTCTAAATATTTACATCTAAGGAAAAAGTCAGACTTTTCTTTCGCTTGATGATATCTTAGTTTCTAATAAGTATTGATCGATTACATCGACATGCAAGTGTAACAGCTTTTTGTACATGTCTGTATTAATAAAATAATTATATAAATTTTCATCTCGTGAATGTCTACTTTACTTTTATTAATATATATATATATATATATATATATATATATATATATATATATATATATATATATATATATATATATATTTAAGTCAGGTTCATATTATATTCCAATAACAATGATTTGATTTTATTATTTTAATTTTTTTACATTTGCGAAAGACATAACATTTCTCTCAGATATATGTTTAACGGCCCGTTTCATTTGTCTTGTAGAAAACAACTTTTCTATGTTAATATCGTCTCTGCAACATTACAAAATTATCACAAAAATTCACAAAGAGTAAAATGGTCTTGCATTAAAGTGTTCTGAAAACCCTACACTATCTACTGGTTCATTTTTGGGTGAAACTAACGAAATGAAAAAGAAAAGAGCAAACTCCATTTTGGATGTTTTTCTTCAGTGCTAGTATCATAAACGTTGTGTTGACATTTATAAATTTTAATTCAGTAATATCTCTTAAAATAGTTAATAAGTGATATAATTTATTTCTAAAAATTCTAATACACTTGAGGGTAACTTTTTTTACTTTCTTAAGGTACATCAATTAGCCTTCAGATGTCTATTCAGGTCATTTGGATACGAACCTAACAACGTAACTGGTATATTTTAGTTTCATAGACTCATCCACCCATTCAAGTAACTATTAAGATTGTTATACTTCGGTGTTTTGTGGAAGATGTTTAGTATTTATTCATAAATCTTTTTAATCAATACTAAGATATGATTAATTACTCAGAATTCTTCACTTTAGTAGTAAGTTTCTATTAAATGCAGAACAAAGGATGGGGGATCTTACAACGAAAATAGTTGATAGTTACCTAGACATTAATCAAAATAGCGAAAGGAGGTATTAAATATGTATTTTTTATTAAATGATGTTAGTTACCCCATTATAAAGTATTATGAGGATTCAAAATTAATACCAAGGACATTTATACTTAAAGTTAATTGTGATTACGTTTTACATTTAACTCGTATTATGAAGTGAATACCGTGAAATATCAATGTCAATATAAAGTCCACTTTAATTCTATGCCGATATTTAATATTAGGTTGTCTCTTCCACCCCTCTTCCCGTTGCCCGGGCAAAAGTGTGGAAATAGTATGAATATTTTGTCTTCGCTCTCAACCTTTCTTCGATGTTTATGTAAGTTGTCGTTCAACAAATATTATGGGTCAGTTGGAGTCTAACGCTCGACCTCCTGCTCGTCGTTCTTTATTCGTAACCGTTATTCTACTGACTCAAAGAACAACATCTCTAGGTAAATTTAACGTTGTACTTTTATTTTTGTCACACCTCACATGGACACAGTATACATATGAATGGAAAACGAATAAATTAGGTACCCCGCCCCGAGAACTCCGTGTCGGTTAGGCAAGGAAGAATCAGTGTTTTTTCAAATTGTCCGAGATTTCTGTCTATTATCTCGTCAGCCTTTCACAGACATACAAAGATAAATACATACAACACACCCTTATATAATATATCAGGCAAGATACCCTCCCTACAGTCGTATATTTTTGCTTGGCAGGAATATATCATGACGAATAAAAATATACAACACAGAATAACAGATCCGATTAAATCGAGTCATAAGAAATTAAAACACGGCCGCCAGCGACTGAGGCAGAGCTCTAAAGTTTGATGTTTAAGTTAAAAAAAATAAATTAGAATTTCATTTCGAGATTAAAAATAAAAATGACCACGAATTAATAAATTTCATCCAAAATGTGTGTGAAAATAAAACGAAATAAACGAACAAATATTCACCTCACCCTAAAACATAGGAATTAATGCCTGGGAGCATGACATAATGACAACATAATATTAACTCTTTGTTATCGAAGACTAGTGTATCGAAGAGAATGGTATCGTGAGACACAACGTATATTGTGATGCCCACTCCCCCGATATGTGTAGGTAATGCGAGGAAGAAAAGCATCATGTCGAATGAAAATATACTACACAGAATTAATAGACCGTATTAAATCGAGTTATTTTATATTGAAAAAGGTAATGGTTAATGCCCGAGAGCATAATATCACGATAACGAAAGTTTAGGGTCTCGCTGCTGTTGTACAAAAGGGTCGAAATTTTAGGGCCTCGCTTCTAATGTACAAAAAGTCAACAGTTTACGGCGGATCCCCTGTTGTACAACAACGTCGACAGTTTACGGTGGCGTATCTGTTGTACAAAAGAGTCGACAGTTTACGGTGGTTCCTTAATTGTAAATACGAGTCGACAGTTTACAGTGGCTGTTGAAAAAAAGAGTCGACAGTTTTAGACGCATCCTATATTTTTAAAAAGAGTCGACAGTTTACGTCGGCGCCTCTATTGTACAAAAGAGTCGACAGTTTACGTCGGGTCCTCTATTGTACAAAAGAGTCGACAGTTTACGTCGGCGCCTCTATTGTATGAAAGAGTCAACAGTTTACAGCGGCGCCCATATTCTACAAAAGAGTTGACATTTTACGGTGGCGCACATATTGTACAAATAGTAAACAGCTGACGACGACGCTCCTATTGTACAAAAGAGTCGACAATTTACGGCGACGCCCCTATTGTACAAAAGAGTCAACGCGTTTTTTATAATTGCGTTGACGATGCAATTAAAGAATAGAAAACAAGATCAGACAAAATACACACAGGCTGATTAATCTGTCGGTAGTAGCACCAAGTTTTGAGCAGCAAAACGGACAACATATAGACAAGAAAAGAAAAAGGAAAAAGAAGCAGCTAAATGGATGATTTATAAGACTGACCAAAGAAATAGCGCACAAAATACATGGATATGGATAGCGAAATTAGACTTGAACACTGAAACATAATCGTAACCGACACAAGTACAAAACAACGTTATCCGAACAAACTACATAAAAGATAATATAGAAGAGATATACTGTAACAGTAAATGAAAACTCTGTAGACAAGGGGGCGTATCAATAAACAACATTAGTGAAGTAAACAAACTAACCGTAAAACAAATAAAAAAACGATATTTTAATATGCAAGTTCATGTAAGGGGGGTTGTTGTTACACAGTAAGCATTTTATTCATAGCCATTATATTTAGTGTGACTGTTACTGTTAACTGCATATCTATTATCTCCGTATTAACTGATTGATGGCTTTCCCTATTGTTATTCAATTTTTGGTATTTGTGTATTCTTTATTTTGTTGATGTTTTGACTCGTACTTTGCCATAACATTTTCTTTTACCGTTCTATTCGTGCATACACATCTAACCCTCCTGATGTTTCTGAACTGTTTTTTGATTTTTGAACTTATTTATTGATTATTTCTTAGAATATCATATCCATTTTAGTTTTCGCATTTACTGAAAGCTGATATTCCTGAACACCTGCACAACGACAGAATACAAAAACGTAGTATGCAAAAAATATGAATAATACATTAAAAAAGGCAATGACTTCATCGACGAAATAAACCATCGCTCTAATGCTTTGAAACACTACAGATATATAATAAGATGAGAGAATGCGCCTGCGTCTGCTTCATGTGTTTAGTCTATTAGACAGATATACGTTACACACAGTAGGAATAATCACTTGACCAGATAGATCGCAGCTTCACGCGTGTTTGTTACGATCTTAAAAATGGTATAATATATTAGCTATATTTACACAACATTACCCGGGAGTAATTTTACTCAACATAATGTTTCTTATTTAGCCACATAATTCAATGAAGAAAGATTTCAAAGAAAATTGGGTTGCAATAAAATCTCCCGAATGACTCAAATTTACATTCTATGAATAGTTCTAATTTTTAATTACATATCATCATTCACCAACTAAATGGACAAAATAATGTTTAACTGCTGTGGAAAGCAGGTTTTTAACCTTTACGTTTAATTAGAATGTCGAGAAATTTAAGTGACGTATTTTGATCATTACATTAATCGTGTGCAATTGTTTAAAATAATAAAACACTTTAAAGTAACTAAATAAAGACAGGTACTCTTTAAAGTGAATTGCCACAGATAGATGATCTGTTTTCTTCAATTCCAATATACTGATTTAAAATGCCATTTTTTATTTGTTCTTTTTATATTAATGAAGTTTGGAGAAACTTTCCGTGAATGTATATGTTGCGATAGAAAGTTTATATTTCAGTCACTTAAATCAGGCATAACTCTCAAGAAACTTATTTTTATGTAACTAAGATTTAATTAAAATAACATTTCAAAAACACTAACCATAATAATAAAAAGTAAGTCATAGCATATTCTATTGTAGATGTAAAACGTCGGATTCTAAACTCGGACGAAAAGCTAATCAGGACCATGGCTGTAATGTTCTCGTTAAAGATAGGGCACCATTTATTTATTCAGCAAAACTAGTGTAAATTACTTGTGTAAATTACAGTATTAGAAAAAGTAGTAAATTAATCACCCCTAAAAACTAAAATGCCAAAAAAAAGCGCAATTCAATTACATTTCTATTATTTTGCTTATTCGAATGGCTGTTCTCACTTTGGATGTAATTATCACAACGTTACAGGCAGTGTAACGCGTGCATACAGTCGAAACCGAGATATGTGGCGAAACAGATAAAATGCTAGGTAACGATCAGTGTAGTCCTCTTCAAATTAAGGGGTCAATTCTCAGTACATTAGAATATAATTACCAATTAGTCAATAGTCATATCTTACTGAAAAAGATAAATCTACCCCGTGGATTAAATAAAGGGCGCGATTCAAAATTAATGAGTTCTAGATAAAGACTAGATGCACCTGAAGGAAGAATAACATCCGAGATAAGAATAATAGTTCGCGTTAACTAAATAATCGAAATAAATAGGTTGATATTTTTTATCGTAACATCGTTTTTTCAAGTAATCATCTTTGAAATGTCGAACATCATTGTTTTAACAGAATAAACTTTAAACATGAGGAGGTGTTCCCGCCTGCTGTTCTGAGTGTCGTTTTTTATCTTATTAAACAGCGGTGGTTTGTTAATAGTTCATATATTTTTTAATGAAAAAAATGAAAATAATCGAAATATAACTGAATTGAATGTTCTTGGTTAGTTTTACTATATAATTCACTATAGATATAATTTAATTTATACGGTGCAAAAATTTGACCACTCTAAAACAGGCGAACAATGTGTGCAGAAAGTTTATTGTTACGTCCGTAGATTTTGTTTTTGCATCGTAACACTTCGGGCCACGTAGATAAAATGTTCAACTACAATTAGATACTAAAATCCCTTCAATGAACCTGCAAAATCAACGTGTATCTTTGACCAAGGTTAGTCTACCTTTGGCCACGTACTATGTTTGATATGAAGTGCTTTTGTCGCCAAGGCACTACCATTACACGTATTTATTAGGTCAATACACAAAGCTCCGCATCAAACTCTGTATTCTGTTTTTCTCCGGAAAGCCAACGTGAAAACCCCTCACGATTCTCTTTTGTAACTTTTTTGGAATGACGACTCTCTCGGTGTTCATAAGTACATCGTCGCATAATGCAAATCTGTTTACAAACTGTAGGCCATTTTAAGCCATTTTAGCTTTTGTACTGATGACTAATTCATCATTGGATGCTTCTTTTTTAATGTCATTTAGAGTCACCGGAGGTGCTCTCACTACGTTTCACAATATAGCTTTTATATCCCCTTCCGCTTGCAGGGAAGCGATCACGGTGTCTGCTAGTGGCTCTATTTGTCTTGACACCAGTATAGATAATCCATCCGCGTCATTACTCTTTTTTAATGGTAAAAACTAAATTTTGAAATTATAGTTCTATAAAATGGTTCCCCATCTCTGTAATCTATTGTGGTGTAAATGAGGAAAAAAGAAGAGAAAACAAGAACGACCGACCGCGTTTTTGCGTGGCTTACCTCGTGTGAAGAAGAAGGAAACAAGAATGGCCGACTTGTTTCTTTAAATGCCTACAGGGTGACTACGAGGTATGCAAATGAGATGCTCCTGATTGGAAATGAAAGAGATAAAAGAGGAGTGATTGGGGGAGGAGGCAGAGGCAAGTTAGATTGCGAACAGAGAAGTTTGATCATAGGAGAAAAGTCGGATTCGTAGAGAGTGAAGAAAAACGTTGCAGAAATTCGTTTCGGAGTGGATAGAACGCGGAAGTACGGCCAGCAGTGTCACGTATACCACAAGCTATTTCGGCACATCGAGCAAATTACCATGGCTGAGTGGAGACTGAGCACTCACATGCTGAGACCCTTTACTGGGGAGGGTGACCTGATTAAGTGGCTGGAGAAAGTAAAGATGGTGGCGAAGCTGCAAAAGATAGAAGATGTGGTCACCCTGCTGCCGCTATACTTAGAGGGGGAAGCCCTCACGATTTACCAGCAGATGCGAGATGAAGACAAGGAAGACCTTGCCTCAGTGGAGCAAAGGCTGAAATTGGCCTTCGCTGAGGGCCCATTCGAAGCACTTGGTAAGCTTTCCAGTTTGAGGTGGACCGGCGAGTCGGTTGACGTCTTTGCGGCAGAGATCAGGAGACTGGCAGGGTTGGCTGGTTACGTGGGGAGGAGCCTGGAGATGACGGTAAAGCTGTACCTAGTTAACGGCTTCCCAGAGGAAATCTCTACGAACATGCAGAGAATCACTGGGATCCATACGATGGAAGTGGACGATCTCTTGGTTCACGCCAGAGTCCTAGTGAAAAATGTTAAAAGCCCAATCGTGGCTGCAGCTGTGGGTGGAAATATGTGCATGAGGCCTCACTTGAATGAGAGGCAGCCGGCGAGGCGACAGGAGGGGAGACCTGCAATCAAGTGCTTCCGGTGCCAGGGCCCTCATCAGATCAAGGACTGCAAAGAGCCGAGACCGGGGATCACGTGCTACCAATGTGGACAAGTGGGGCACCTTAGCCGCTATTGTGTTGCTGCACGGCACCAGGGAAACGAGTGAAGGGGAGCTATTGCGCCAGTGGTTACCCCTTCTGTGCGGAGATGGCGCATGATGGAACGTTGCCTCGGTTACCGGTAGTAGTCAATGGGAAGAAAGCCATAGCCCTTGTCGACACAGGCTGTACTACAACGTTGTTAGCGAGGAATGTCGCTAGGTCATGGAGCGGAACCAGGACTATTAGGACCGTGGATGGCAGGGATGTGAAGTGCCTAGGTGAGACGACAGCGGAAGTAATGGTGCAAGGGGTGTCCATTGGACTGCGAGCCTTAGTGTTGAATCATCTGGTCGGTGGTGTTGACGTGATTATAGGTATGAGTGCAATTAACCGACTGGGGGGCGCCACGTTACGAGGGAGCCAAGTGACGTTCGGACGTCTCGGCGCAGTGGGGATGGCAGGAGTGGAAGGTGATAGAACCAACAGAATACCAAAACCGGAGGTTTGCTGCATTGAGGACAAAGATTTCCTGGCAAAGTTTGATGGCGTGAGGTGGACGGTGGAATGGAAATGGATCTCCGGACCCCCGGAACTACAGAATAAAGTGGGCTGCTACGAAAACACCCTGCGAGGAGAAATAAGAAAAGGATTTGAGGAAGAAGTGGAGAGGTGGATAAAAGAAGGAATTCTGAAACCGTGGACAGGGGAAGAAAAAGGAGTGTTGCCACTACTGGCGGTTGTTCAGCCTACGAAAAACAAGATTAGGCCCGTACTGGACTTCAGAGAATTGAACAGACACGTAGCCTGCCACACTGGAACGGGGATCGACGTATGTGAGGAGGTCATGAGGAAATGGAGAAGAATGGGACGGGCCACAAAAATTGTCGATCTGAAATCGGCATATCTGCAGATCCATGTAGATGAAAAACTCTGGCAGTACCAGCTGGTCCGGTACAAGGGGCGAGTGTATTGTCTGACGAGGTTAGGCTTTGGGCTGAGTTCAGCCCCCAAAATTATGACTGCCGTGCTGAAGACAGTGCTGAGCAAAGACCGTTCAGTGGAGGAGGCCACTAGTTCGTACATTGACGACATTCTGGTGGAGGAGGCAGAGGTGACAGCGGATAAAGTAAGAAGCCATGTCGAGAAGTATGGGTTAACTGCAAAACCGGCGGAGGCCCTGGATGGAGGACGGGTGCTGGGGTTGAAACTAAGGCGAGATGGAAAAGAAAGCCTTGTCTTCGAACGAGGGAGTGTAATACCCGAAGTCGGATCTGAGCTGACGAAGCGAGAACTCTTCTCAGTCTGCGGGAGGCTGGTCGGGCACTATCCTATCGCTGGCTGGCTCAGGATAGCATGTAGTTTTATTAAACGACTAGCAGGCACTGCTGGCTGGGAGGGCCGTGTAACGAAGGAGGTTATGAACATGCTGCAAGAAATCATTGCGAGGGTGAGGAATGAGGACCCAGTGAAAGGGGACTGGTATGTCAGCAGCGGAGATGCGGGTGTGATTTGGTGCGATGCCAGTAACCTGGCGTTGGGCGTCGTACTAGAGATGGGAGGCGTAACTGTGGAGGATGCGGCATGGCTAAGAAAAACCAACGACTTCTCCCATATCAACGTAGCAGAACTAGATGCCGTTATGAAAGGACTCAATCTGGCCCTGAAGTGGGGATTGAAAATAATTGAAATTAAAACCGATTCGGCAACGGCAGCATCGTGGATTCGGTCGGCAGTAACTGGCGATAAGAGAGTTAAGACCAAAGGTGCTGCGGAAATGCTGATCAAGCGCAGACTCGGAGCGCTCGCCGATCTAATAGCGGAGTTCCAGTTAAGAGTATCTGTCGTGTTGGTCCCATCAGAAAAAAACAAGGCGGATTCGATGACACGCGTGAAGAAGGCCTGGCTGCAGGAGGGAAAGGAGGTCTCCTCGGTATGCTATGCAGGGGAAGAAGTCAAGGAGTCACACGAAATGCACCACTTTGGTCGGGAACGAACGTTATTCCTAGCCAGAGAGGTTTACCCGGAGACCACCGAGGAGGAGGTTAGGGAAGTGGTGGAGAACTGTCGAGAGTGCCAATCAATTGACCCTAGACCGTCCAGACACGAAACAGGACAGTTGCACGTTGCGGAGGACTGGAAGCGATTGGCTATTGATGTGACGCACTATCGCCACAAATTGTATCTCTCGATGGTCGACTGTGGACCGGGAAGGTTTGCCATCTGGAGAGAAATCAGGGCAGAAGCGGCATGGGCGATCGGAGGGGTCATCGAGGAGATATTTTTGGAGAGAGGGCCGGTTGAGGAACTCTTGATGGACAATGGGCCCGCTTTCCGATCTGAAGCCTTTAAAGGGGTATGCGATAAGTGGGGAGTAAGGCAATTTTTTAGAGCAGCGTATCGGCCGAGTGGCAACGGAATAGTGGAGAGGAATCATCGCACCATTAAAGCCGCTGCGGAAAAAAGCAACGTATCACCCATAGAGGCGGTGTTTTGGTACAACATCTCGCCAAAAACCAAACAAGACGAGACAACTGTCCCTCATAGGGCCGTTTTCACATATAAGTGGCGGCACCCGTGCAACAAAACAGCAGGAATCGAGAGTGAGGAAGCCACTATCAAAGTAGGTGAAGAGGTGTGGGTGAAACCCCCTAATGCACAGTGTACCACTCGTTGGAAAAAAGGGGTCGTAACGGGATTGCGGTCGAAGAACAATGTGATGGTGAACGGCGTTCCCCGGCATATCCTAGACCTGCGTCGCATGACACTGCCGGTACGCAGTGAGGGCAGTAAAGAAGAGGAAATCGAGGGCCACCGAGAAGCAAATGATGCGACTCTACCTGACTTAGACCCACGTTGTAGTGAACCTGAAAATGTTAACCCCCAAGAAGTTGTTCCCCAGAGGCCTCGACGTGAGAGGAGGCGGCCTGCTTGGATGGAGGATTACGAAGTATCCTATTGATCTCGAAGATCAAGGGGGCGTGTGGTGTAAATGAGGAAAAAAGAAGAGAAAACAAGAACGACCGACCGCGTTTTTGCGTGGCTTACCTCGTGTGAAGAAGAAGGAAACAAGAATGGCCGACTTGTTTCTTTAAATGCCTACAGGGTGACTACGAGGTATGCAAATGAGATGCTCCTGATTGGAAATGAAAGAGATAAAAGAGAAGTGATTGGGGGAGGAGGCAGAGGCAAGTTAGATTGCGAACAGAGAAGTTTGATCATAGGAGAAAAGTCGGATTCGTAGAGAGTGAAGAAAAACGTTGCAGAAATTCGTTTCGGAGTGGATAGAACGCGGAAGTACGGCCAGCAGTGTCACGTATACCACATCTATTCTCCGGATACACCGGCATGCTTTTTACCGAACCGAAAATGGTGATTAATAATTTATGATCCGTCTGTAATGTGAACAATTTACCGTGTATATAAACGTTGTAGTGAGTTACAGCAAAAACTATTCCTAAAGCCTCTTTCTCAATTTGGGAGTACTGCATCTCCGCCGGAAGCAGGGGCCTTGGTGCATGCGCGATGGGTTTAGGCGTTCTATCCCGCATTACCTGAAGAATGCACGTCCCTAATCCATAATCTAAGACTAGGTTGTACTGCTTAAACAATCAATCTGCTGTCAGCATTTAAATATATTTGATGTGGGGTAAGCTGGTACCCCTTCCTGAGATTGGAGAATGAGATGCTTCCAAGGGCGATGAAAGGGAGGCAACTTTCACGACGACACGAGGAGGCAAGTCATTCAAGTTTGGACCGTGTACGACTCTCGGCATATTTTTATTATATGTTACCGAACTTTTCCAAAAGAGGTCTAATAAACATCATAATATTGGCGACATAGGATTTCGATCCCAGAACTCACATTGAACGACGGAAATAAAGAAAAATCAGTACGTTTGAATTTTTCGTAACACAACGACCGGATATTGTGACTTCGACAAACCTTGGCTGGAACAAGAGAGAAAAAAAATTCGTCAAAGTAAGACTTAATTTTTTTTTACTTCGTTTTAAGTCAAACGAAAGAGTTACAGTTATTAACTGGTAAATTAATTTTTTTTACGCCGAGTGAATTCTAACTCGCGACATGAACATTACGGGAGGTTGTGTTTGTTCCATATTTTTGTTTTTTGGTATATTCATTGTATTGTGTATAGTTTAAAAAATGGACGCAACTGGTCGAACTGACAAAGACATTAGTGTCTTCTCAAATAGAACAACAGAAAAGGCATTAAGATTTCCAAGATTACGTGCAACAAGAAATGTTAGAGTTATGGAAACAGCAGGCAAACGACACGAAAGTCTTATTTGAGTCTGTTGCAAGGGTAAGAACGATGGAAAATTCTAATTATTTCACAGCCGAGGGTATTGCAAATTCAATATCGGAATTCGTATATGACCCTGAAAACGGAATAACTTTTCAAGCGTATTTTCGACGGTTGTAAACAATTTTCAACAGACGGTGCGAAACTTGGTCGGATGAACAAAAAGTTGGACTTCTATTACAGAAGCTTGGTCCTAACGAGAGTACAAAGTACACAAATTTACTATTGCCTAGAAAACCTGACGAAGTATTATTTGAGGAGACTATAAAAACACTCACAAGCGTGTTTTGTGAGAGAAGCAGTCTTTTTCATACGCGTTTTAGTTGTCTGAACATTGGTAAGCAAAATGATGATGATTTTATTACGTATGCAGGAACAGTAAACCAAGAGTGTGAACGATTTCTCTCACACGAGTTAACAATTGACATGTTTAAATGCCTTGGTTTTGTTAAAGGTTTGACGGATAGTAGAGATAAAGATGTTCGTTCGAAAATATTGTCAAAAATGAAACAGAGTCCAGATATTACATTACAAAAAGCTAGGGAAGAAGCTAAAAAAATAATGAATCTGAAACATGACAATACTAAAATCGATGAAAAAGACATTTCACATATTTCGCATATGAAAGAAGTTCGACGTAGGACACGTGAAAGTGAAAGAAAATTTAAATCCCCAATGAAATTGCTATGCTACAGATGTGGTGGACCTCATTCTAAAAATGACTGTTTTTTCGAGATAAATGTTGTTTTCGGTGTAATAGAATAGGCCACATGAGTAGAATGAAGCAGACTGAAAGAGGAATGTCGAACGGAAAAAGTAAAGTAAGAATGGTTTTGATAAAGAAAGAAATCAAGGAAAGTCAAAACAGAAAATTCGTGCAAGTGGAAATAAATAGAGAGAAGGTACAACATCAACTGTATACTGGAAGTGATATCTCCATAATAAATGAAACAACGTGGAAAAGAATTAACAAACACAAGTTAACCAAGACTGATAAAATAGCCCGTGAAGTTTCAGTGGAGAGTTTTTGTGTGAAGTATCGTTTTTAGGAAAAACTAAAAAATCTAAGGTTTATGTTTTACAAAATTCTTCTAACCTAATGGGAAGTGATTTAATTATCTTGTTCGATCTATTCGAGATTCCTATAAACTCATTTTGTAATAGAATTAATGTTTCACCAGCTGGTAAAAATAAGGTTAAGAATAAATTGATAAAGGACCCAAAAAATGAGTTTTTTCAGGTGGTCTCGGTAACTGCACGAAAACCGAAGTAAAATTTGAAGTAAAAGAAAATGTCAAGCCTGTGTTTAAACCAAAACGGAAAGTGCCGTATGCCGCATTAGAAACCGTGAACCAGGGGTTACAAAGACTGGAAGAAATGGGTGTCATTTCTAAAATTGGTTATTCAGATTGGTCGTCACCAGTTGTTTTTGTGGAAAAGAAAAATCATAAAATATGTGTGTGTGCAGATTTTTCTACAAGTCTAAATGACTGTTTAAAGGAACCTTCTTATCCTTTGCCCTCTCCGGGAGACGTGTTTTTTAAATTGTAATGGCGGAAAGATTTTTAGTAAAATTGATTTGTCTGACGCATACCTCCAAGTAAGAGTTGACGAAGATTGTGCAGAATTATTAACAATAAACACGCATAAGGTGTTGTACAAATTCAATAGACTTCCGGTTGAATTAAAAGTCGCCCCTAGCTTATTTAAACAGATCATGGACACAATGTTGGCTGATCTAGAGTTTGCAGTAGCATATTTGGACGATGTGCTCATTAAAAGCAAAAATACTAAGGAGCATTTAGAGCACATTTCAAAAAATAGAAGAATACGGGTTCAAGTTTAGTTAAGAACAATGCGATTTTTTATGTCTGAAATTAGATATTTAGGACAAATAATTGACTCAAAAGGAAGACGATCAGACCCGAAAAGAGCAGAAGCCATAATAAATATGCCGATTCCTCAAAATATTACAACGCTTCAAGCTATTCTGGGTTTAGCGAATTACTATGGAATATATATAAAAAATATGCATGACTTGAGAGCCCCATTTAACAATTTATTTTTAAAAAGTGTAAAATAGAATTTGACCGTTAAATGTCAGCAAGCTTTCGAAAAAATAAAAAAGTGTATTGACGTCGGATTTAGCACTAACACATTATGACTCTAAACAAGAAATAACAGTCGCTTCCGACTCAAGTGATTATGGCATTGATGCTGTAATTCTTCATAAATTTGAAGATGGTAGTAAGAAACCAGTAGCCCATGTTTCCAGAACTTTGCTTTCGGCAGAAAAAAAGTTATTCGCAAATTGAAAAAAAGAGCCTTGCGATTGTTTTTGCGTTAAAAAAATTTCATAAATTTATCCATGGTCGATCGTTTTTATTACAAACAGGCCATAGACCACTATTATCCATATACGGATCAAAGAAGGGTATTCCCACACATACTGCAAATAGATTGCAGCGCTGGGGTACTAAATTATTAAATTATAATTTTAAAATGGAATTTTTGCCTTTGAAGAAAATAGGGCACGCAGATGGTCTTTCCAGATTAATCCCTCGAAGATCGGAACCACTAGAAGACATGGTTATTGCAGCCTTAAGAGATGAAACGGATTTTAAGGACGCATTATGCAATGCTATACGTGAATTACCTGTCACGTTAGATGAAATAAGAATCAAGGCTGGAAAAGACGATGTTATCAAAAAGATGAAAGCAGAAGTAATTTCAAAGAAATATAAAACTTCAAGAAATTCGACAGCATATTCAATATGCGATGAAGTGCTACTATATGCTGGAAGAGTGGTGATGCTAGTTGTACTGCAAAAGCAGATGTTAAAAGAATTCCATCAAGGGCATCCAGGGATCGCACGTATGAAAGCTTTAATGAGGAGTTATACTTATTGGCCGAATATGGACAAGGATATAGAACATATTGTTTAAGCATGTAGAGGGTGCCAACTTGCAGCAAAAGCACCACCAGTGAAAATTATACCATGGCCGAAAACAGATGTCCCATGGACGAGACTGCATATCGATTATGATGGACTTATGAATGGTCATTATTAACTAATAGTTGTAGATAGCTACTCCTAGTGGCCTGAGATTTTCAAATGTAAACACTCGACATCCACAACTACTATAAAAGTACTAGACGAACTTTTCAGTCATTTTGGTGTACCTAAAACAATAGTAAGCGAAAATGGGACACAATTTACCAGCAGTGAATTTAAAGATTTCTGCAGATGTTTGTCCATTGACCCCACAACAATTTCACCTTACCATCCCAGATCCAACGGTCAAGCTGAAAGATTTGTGGACACTTTAAAAAGGGCATTGAGAAAGAATCACGGCATGTACACTGAGGAGAATACCATCCAGAAATGTTTGTCTGTGTACAGAATCACACCTAACCCAAACACAGTTTCAGGCATGTCACCAGCCGAACTGATGTTTGCTAGAAAGATACGCTCAGTATTTGACGGATTGTTACCGAGTCCAACGAAGAAATACGCGAAGAAAAGTAAGTTTTCGTGTAAGTACCGGAGACAAAGTTTTTTTCAAAAATTTCAGAAATGGAAAAACGTTTTGGGATGATGGGGTAATATAAAAAAAAATTAGTGGAATTATGTACATGGTGAAAAGTCCCAAATGGGAACATAAACGTCATCTAAATCAATTGAGATCAAAGTTTACGGAAGATGTCAGGAAAGATCAGGAAATCCCGATGGACATATTGTATGAGACGTTTGACATTCCAGCACCACTAATTGCTGAAACAGTTATTCCAAGACGGTCAAGCAAAAGAAAAGAATACCGGTTGAACCGTTAAGTCCGGACCTGAAACGTAAAATATATTAATTTTTATTGTGAAGAAATTATATCAGAGGGGGGTGATGTGGAGTAAGCTGGTACCCCTTGCTCGGGTTGGAGAATGAGATGCTTTCAAGGGCGATGAAATGGAGGCAACTCTCACGACGACACAAGGAGACAAGCTATTCAAGTCACCGTTTGGACCGTGTACGACTCTCGACATATTTCTATTATATGTTACCGACCTTTTCCAAAAGAGGTTTAATAAGCATCATAATAATATTGGTCGAATGCCACCTTGCATTCGGACGTCCACTCTCAAACCTTATCCTTTTTCAATAGTTTATTAAGTAGAGCGGGATGAAAGTCTGGTAGCAATTTGCCAGTCAAAGAAAGCTCTGCAGTGCTATGTTTTCTGGCGTTGGCATGTTCCTAATTGCGGTAGCCAGTTCTGGGTCCGGCTTTTTTCTGTCCTTGTCTAAAAAAAATCAATTTTCTTTCTAAACCTTACACCCATAGTCTCGGATTCGCGAAAACACTTAATTGACATGTTTCCGGTGTTATCTATCTACTGTTGATTAGAATGTCATCATGGTATGCAATAGCCAAATAATGTTCGCCTGACGTGGTATCCATCACTTGCTAAAAAATCGCGGGAGAAACTTTGACCCCGAAAGCTAGACTTTTCGAACTCGTATAAACCGCGATGCGTATTTATACACTACAGCTTAGAACTCTCTTCTCCCATGGGTATTTGGAGGTATGCTCCACTCAGATATATTTTCGAAAAAGATCTGCCTCTAGTTTATTTTGAGAAGAAATCCTCCTGGCTATGCAGTCGGTAATGATTATATTTTAGTGCTATATTTAATCCTGTTGAAATATCTGCACATACGTGAATTTCTTTTCACTTAGATAAGATACCTGTCGTCACTAGTTGGTTTAATTCCTCATTTATTTTGTCTACCGAGGCAAAAGGCACTTTCCTTATTTTCTTAAATACGGGCTGAACGTTTTCGTTCAGTTGAAAGTTGGACACAATATCTGTGTATCGACCAAGGCAACTAGAAATAAAATTTCGGGAATACTACTTTCAAATCCAGTTTTAGTTTTTCTGATTCAGTTGTCCGACAATCTATTTATTGGCATGATGCATTTATATGTAACTCCCATGAATTGAACGCTTGCCAAAAAAGTCAGTGTATTTTAGCACGAGCATTTTACACGTTTTGATATTTCCTATTAGGGTCACAAAAGTAATTATCTCACCCTCAAATTTAATTTCTTCACTAGTCACTGTACTGGCTATCTTGTAAAATCGTAACAGGGTAGGTCTATTTAACCCTTTTCACGTATGTAGATGTATTATTGATACGTCTGAGTTCGCTTTCAATTATAGTTTAATATTTTTATCGAAGATTTGTATGTGCACATAGTTCTTTATATTAAGGCATTACTGACCATTTGTACTTGTGGCTTGTACCGACGTTTTATTTTCTTTTATTAATTCCACAGTGCGAACTTTTATGTCCGATTCTGTTAATAAGTTGGTCTTACGTGTTTTATTTTCTTTTTTTCACTGGTAAGTCTTTTTGTGAATAAGGACGTTGTCTGCTGAATGTGTAGTCGATTCCTCTAAGTTTTTTTTATCTTTAAGGTTTTCAATAATTTGTTGTGGCGTCCATTTTAAAAAGTTCTCCCGAACTTTTAAATATAACCACGCTGTCAGTCTATTTTAGTGGTGTAAGTTTGAAATTTAAAATCCGACGTTGCCGGTCATTGTGGGATCCTTTTTTCGAAGGTTCTATAGAAAAATCCTTAGTGTTTTTGTTTTCCGTGTAAATCCAAATATCTTGTCGACAGTTGTTGTTGTTTTGGTGGTGGTGGTGGTTGTGTCCCGCGTAAGCTTGAATATCTCGTCGCCAATTTTTATGGTCCTGTTTAGGGGCCGAAACGAGAACACCGACACGGTTTTTTTTGGTAAACCCAATATATTTTAGAAAGGTATATACAACAGAGGAAAGAATGACGTAGTACGTCAATACTGACTGCCAGTGTAGAGTGGGATTGGCCTAAAAATGATAAGCGTAATGCGTCCAGTATCTATTGGGAATAGACGAGTCCAAATGTTCGTTATAAGTACAGCACAATAACAATTATTTAATAGAAATAAATCACATTTCTCTATTCTATTAGATAAACGAAATGTTCGTACAATTCAAATTTCGGATTAGTGCTGTTTAAAATTCCTAAAATTATTTGTGAATATCAAAGTCAATTATTTAAAAATCGCACATTTATGTTATACATAGTAATTTTCAGCATGAAATGCAAACAGAAAACTCTGTAATTAATATTCATATACGAAGTTTTCATCGTGGTACGATTCCAAAGCAACATCAGATTGTTAAGCTTGTGAACCAATGTAAAAGTAATTGAAAAATGTCCGACTACTGTGATATTCTATTTACTATCACCGCAACGATACATCTCAATCCCAACTGTTCACTGCAACTGCTCACTTTTCATTGCTTACTGTTTACTCTTTGCTGCCCATAAATCGACTGAGCTCTTCAAGATTCGTTTTCATAGTAATAAACCACCATCTATGTAAATTGACTATCATTCAGATCCACTTATGCCCATAGACCCAACCCAACTGATCTGAAAATGGGGATAACTGAATTGACGGATATGTTCACCAAGGCAAAGTATAACAGTATCTTAAATTACACGCCTTCATGATCAATAAAGATCATTTCACATCACATAATTCCGTGCCCAAATCGGTACATTACGTTCCCTCCGCGGTCGTTGCATTGCAACCGCCTCACTTTATTGTGCTCAGGTTCAACGCTTACATCGTCATCGTTTACATAGACCGCGCGCCTTACATCTAAAATATGCCGCGGCATCTTGTCGACGTGCAAGTTGTGAGGGGATTGCACTCCAGTAATTACTCTTCTTTCCCATTGCGTCGTACATCGTGAATTTGGCGGTTTCGCCTAAACCTCTTCTCAGATTTGAATTCTAGCTGGCCCTCGATCTTCGAATTCTGGTGAGGTATCTCTTTGAACCTTATTTTTCAGTGTAATGCTATGTTCACTCGCCCCCACCATTCCAGTCTCTCGCCTTCGTTTGCAAACTAAAAGCCGCGCAATCGGTATTAGTTTACTGATATCTATTCTTTCTACGTTAGGTAGCTGTTGTAGTGCTACAGATACGTCATCTGGGAATCCTGTGACGAGTGTCATTTTGGTCGTATGATGCAGCCTAGGTATCCTGATAGTCCAGCCAATCTTTTAGTTGTATTGGCGTAAACCTCTACCGATTCCCCAGTCCATCTAGATCGGTTAAGTGTTCAAAAGCCTACAAAAGGTAATTACGTCAAGGTCGTAACTAATCTCATCTCTATCAGTTCCGCATCTAATTTGTCTTCATTACTCATCTTAAGGTAGAGATAAAGCGCATATTCGTGCAGAAAAAGCGGAATAAAACTAGCAACGTCTTTCACTCTTTGTAGTTTTGCCACCAGTTTCACTTTTTTTATCACCCGGGTACATCATCTTGTCCATTAAAAGGCATTATCACATATCTGCTCGACTTCCTGACTCCATTGTCTCCTGTCCACACCGAAATAGTTTGTAATCCGATAATTTAATTAAATTTACTTTCCTTCGTGGTAACCGCTACACTAAATCTCAATATCCACTGTTGACTGTCAACTGCTACCTTTTCAGTGCTTACTGTTCACTGTACACGTTCTGTTGCACAGAACACAACTGAGCTCTTCAATATCACAATATTAACTTTCTATAGTAATAAACACAGCACCTATGTAAATTGACTACGAGTCAGAGCCACTCATGTCTATAGACTCTAATCAGCCAATCTAGATATTGTCAGCAAGGCAAATTATCACAGTATCTTATACCACGATGTCAATATATATAATCACGCAAAACTGTTGAAACCTCCTCCCTCCAAAAAACAGGTATTTCACGTAACATCTCTGACAAAATCAATGCGTCAACTTAAACAAAATACAATGGAAACTCGTCAGAATTATTTGTTTTGATCAAACGGGCAATAAATAAGGAAATTCACGCTTTCACGGAAACCACCACTAACATTTAAACAAAAACAGATATGCCAGATTAGTGTTCGTTCGTGCAAATAAGGTTAAAAGAATTTCGCATTAGTAAGGACAAATATGCGCAGAGAAAATGAGAATTGAATTGTTTGGAAGTAATTCTAGACTGTTTATGGACAAATAAAGCGATGCTTCCGACTTCAACATTGTATTTACTTGGGGTCCAACAAATATACCACCTTTGATCTTAGCGTCTGATAGCTTTGGAAACTAGACGAATTTCTTGTAAAGCTTCCCCTCCAAAAGCTAAGGCCTTTACAAACTATTTTACTAATCCTAGTGGAATGCCACTCAATTGAGTGGCACTCAGTGGAGTGCCACTAGGTGGAGTGCAACGCAGTTAAGTGACACTCAGTCGAGTGTCATTCAGTCGAGTGACAGTTACCATAGAAATTGTAGCATAACATCTCAGTCAGCTGTTAGCAAGTTATTTCCTGTCATCGAAAATAGTTTGTATGCTATGTACAATTTGGACCTGCTTTTCTTTTCAATATAATAACCACACACATAGGAAAATGTGTCTGGAGAATTTTTACATCCTCTAGTAGCCATCTTAATAAGAACAGAACTTAGTAATTGATCTGAAAGAGAAAATTAGATATACATTTAGTAGCGGAACATATAGCATTTTCCAATGTATGATGACATTGAAAAGCGATGGTCGATGATACAGAAAAAATAACATTTTGGGAATCAGCAGAGAAAATTGATTAAAAAACAGTCAAAAAATAACAATAAACCCAACTTTTGTAAAAAAAATGCTACGTTGTGTAATTTGTCTATTTAATAATATCCAGGAGTTTGTTATGCGAAAACACCTGACATGTTTATGGTTCAACCATTACAATTCCTTCTTTTCATCATTTACATTTTAAAGTTCAAATCTTAAATTTGTCATGTTTGCTTCTGTGAAGCTCTTATAAACCCTATCGCGATTTATCGCATAACGTTAAGAAAAATAACGAATTAATTCATGTTAGAAATGCATAACTTGTATGTAAAGGCAAATGTGCATATATAAACACATGAAAAGTAATATACGCGTGCAAAAAGTATACAGGCATGTATATATACATATATACACATACAAATGCATATACTCACATCTGAACATATCGACTACATATATACACATATACATATATATATATATATATATATATATATATATATATATATATATATATATGTAAACACATACACAGACATATATATATATATATATATATATATATATATATATATATATATACATACAAATACATATATATATATGTATAAATACTCAACCACGCATACAAACAGTCGCAAATAGTAACACACATTCCACGAAAGGCTACAAAGCCAGACGGGTTATTGAGAAATCAGTGTATCTTTTCAACGGCATGGACCATAACGCACACATGATTTTCTGAAGCCGGAATCAGACGCAGGTTCGTATGAATTCAGGTTCAGCCCCAGAGATATGATTTCTATAATATATAGTGTGGTCGTTTTTGTTTCTTAGCAAGTAATATATATATATATATATATATATATATATATATATATATATATATATATATATATATATATATATGTATATATATATATGAATTCATATATGCAATCCGATGAATATGAAAGAACACCTTTGTATGATACACAAAATTTACACTCAATTCGGTACATATAAATACATATAGATATACGAATATACATTTATATGTGCGAAATAAAAATTAAGGTAGATCTATTCAAAGCTGCCCACAGAAACATCATTGCACAATCATTGATATTATTATTGTAGAATTGACAGTGCAAAACTATTTTTTTTAATTCAACTTTTCTGACAATTTATTTTTAAATAAAAAAAATATATTCTATTAATAAGAGGGGCGATTATTAATAGAATATTGATTTTTTATTTACTTGCCTTCCCAAGTGAGGTGACTCTTGAGTGGAAAAAATGATTGTTTTTAAAGACTCTCCGTCTCCACGTCTCTGGATGATGACAGAAACGATATTTGAATTTGCCTGAATACTTTCTTTTCAGTCACCTAAATTATTTAGAGCGAAATAGGTTTCGATATACCTTCTAAACTGTAATATTATGAGGGTTGATGAGAAAAAGGACAAAATACACAGTGAGATCTAAAGTCTCCTTTACGGTCAAGCTAACCATATTTTTATCTATATTATGTCAAAGTCTCTAGGTTATCTTCGAATATTGGAGAGTTCCTTAGCTATGAACGAGTTGAAAGGGAGCTAATTTGGAGTACACCTTTAAGTTCATAAAGAGAGTTTCTTAGGTGCTAAAACTTTCCGACCACTTTTGTTGCAAATTGCTGGTCTGGTATTGCCAGAGTTGACAGGTGGAACATCTCGGTACACAGTTAACTGGGTTTCTGGTTTGGTGAGTTGTTCTGATGAATTTATAGTCGCTATACTCAGGAATATTTCTAAGTATGTTTGGTATGTCGGCATTTCATGGTTGTAGCTACCTGAGGAAACATGGTATGCTCACTTCTATTGCAAAAATGGCTTCTGTTTTGCCGAAGTACACCTGCCTCAGTCTTGACCAGTACTGACCTTGGTGATATAGTATTCACCAATAGTTTTAAATGTATTTAACCGAATGACTGTCATTCAGTTACTAATGTACGTTCTCTGGCTCTATGACGCTTGACAATATTAAGTGTTGTTTGATTTTTAGCTTAGAGTCTGTATTTCTCAACATTTTGTTGGCCGATTACACTTTTTTAGACATTGCTGGAATGCGAGTCTTGAGTTTACTTTTCATTACAATTCTGCAAGACTCTGACCATCGTGGAGTGAAGTACTGCGATAATTCAGTAATACGATGTAAGGATCACTTGAGTTTTTTAACCGTTCTTAATCGTCTGAACTGCACGTTCTGCTTCCTCGTTTTCTTTGTGGCTACTTGTGAGTTGACCAAAGTCATCATTCTCTGAGAAATCCAAGAACTTTGGATATAAACTGGGGACCATTATCGGAAACAATGCTCTCGCGAATTCGGTATCGAGCAAGAATTGACTTAAAATGATCCACAGTACTGCCAGAAATTGTTGTATGTAAATTAGATATTTCTATCAACCTGGAGTAATAGTAAACATCTATCCAATATCGGTGTCCCTTAAGTTCGAAACAAGTACATTCCTACAATCTGCCATGAGTAGTCAGGTCCTTTGCTAGGTTGCAGAGGATCTGGAGGATATTTTCTTTCTAACGGATACTGCCCCCTCCTATACTTTCAGTAATTTGCTTGGAAATACCTGGAAACGAAACATTTCCCGTGTTAGTTCTCTGAAAATACCTTGGTGCCCTTCGTATAGACGATCCAATATGTCTTTTTGTAGGTCTGCTGGGATGATCAGTCGGCTTTGATATAATAAGAGTCTTTGATAAACTGTAAGGTATTGCCGCAGAAACCAGCAGGGTCTCAGTTCAGGGTCTTGTAATGCTGCTTTGGGCCAGTGGTCGATCTTCTAAAAGTTTATAATTTGACTGTAGACTTTATCAAAGCTTTACTTCCGTCTAAGTTCCTCTAATCATGTATCACTCCCGGAGATGTTCTGTATTATTGGACGGACAGACATACCTGTCTCTGTCACCTGATGAAACTCATTTTCGTTTGGTTGGCTACTAGGATCCCTGGATAAAGTGTATGCGGTAATGAGGTGTTTCTCTTCGGTGTGTGTAATCTCGTAAGAGAATCTCATTAGCCGCATGCGAAAACGTTAGATTCTATGAGTCTGTACACCGAGGCGTTTAGTTTCCATCAGTGGAAGTAGATGCTTGTGATCTGTTTCTAACTTTGGAAGTACTATCAAGAACTCTTCAAACTTATCACAGCACCACGTAATTGCTAATGCCTCCTTCTCGATCTGCACATATCTCTGCTCTGTTTCAGTGAGAGATATTGACATATAAAATACAGCTCTACAGTCATATTCCTTCTGAAGTAGTACTTTACTCAAGCTATAAGATGATGCATCTGCTTAGACTCTTGTGTTCTTGTCAGCACTATAGTGCATCAGTATTGATGCAGAGCCAAGATATTTTCTTCAGAGTATGAAACGGTATTTCCTGAGGCTGGTCACATATTTATTTTGTTGTTTTCTTCTGCAAAAGTCTCAGTGAATTTTCCCAAGTGATTTTGGATGCGAAGTAAACGTATTATCTCCGACACATTTCGTAGTCTGGCTAATTCTTTATTTGCATTCAATTTCTCGAATTCCACCTTTGGGGATAAGATGTCCAAGAAGTTTAACTTCTTTAGCAGAGAATAAACATTTTTCATTTAGTGTTACCCCTGCTGCTTTCATTCTTTGATATATCATCTGTACTGTCTGGTTGTGCACTTTTTTAGTTTTTCCACCGATTAAAAGATCATCTATATCGCAAATGACACCTGGTAATACGGACACTATATGCGACATTTGTCTGTGGAATTTTTCCGGTCCAGAGCCAAATGGTAGACGGAAATAGCAAAACCGTCCAAAAGAAGTTATGAATGTGGTTAGTTCCTGTGAATCTTTATGCAGATCTATTTTGTGAAAAACACTTTTAAAATCAAGTGTTGTGCACACTGTGGCTGCATAAAGCTCAACACGTAGTTTGTCCGTTGAGAGAAGTAGAACATTTTCCCTTTTCATACTTTTATTAAGTTTGGAGAAGTCGACACAAAGTCTCCCTCATCTATCGTTTTTCGGGAGTTTTACGATGGGAGAAAACCAGTCTGATAGGGACGTCACTGGAAGGAATGATTTCATATTTTTCCAAATGCATTAAGTCTTCTTGGACTTTTTATTTCGTAGACGTCTAGGAGCAGCGATTGAAAAAGGTTGAGCCGCCTTATCCAAATAAATCCTATAAAGATGTTTTAGCTTTCTTAAAACTGTGAACCAAATAAGGGGAACTCCTTTTTATATTAGTGACCATCGCTATTCACGATATTACATTTGCTCAATAATTTAGAGCGTTGATTTTTGGTCAACCAAATAATGGTTCTGCTAAATCTTTTACAACGTATAATTGCTGTTGTAAAGATTTTTCCCTATAACAAAGTGTGACATCCACTCTTCCTAATACTTTTATTTTGTGTCGATCTGGTAAATATAAGCTTTTGCTTTTCGGTTTTACGATAGAAGAATTCTTTCTAAATAACAGGTCTGGCACAACAGTCACATCTGCCCCGGTATCTAATCTAAATTTGATAACTTTGCTGCAGACTCTAGTGGTGACTTTTACCTTAGCATGCCATTCTTCGTAACTAACTGTATTACATACAACAGATCCTAGAAACTGGGTTTCTTCCTCAACTTCCCCAAATTTCGTAGTACTTCTATAGACAGTTGCATAGTGTCCTATTTTTGAACACTTTCTAAACTCTACTCGTGAGGCGATGCTTTTCTGTTTCGTAATGCATGCATTTCACATCGCATACCCTGTTTCTCCGAAATCTTTGTTTGCTTTTTACTCTAAACGATTTGGCGACACGGTTTAATTGTTGATGTGTTATATTCATAGTTGAGGAAATTGTTTTAGTTTGAAGTTTTGATGATTCGTGTGCTCTACAAATCTGTTAGTTTTATGTCGGCCTAAAATTCTGCTCGCATTGAATCATCGTAAACCCCACCACAACTTGGTATCTAATGAGTCTGCCCGTTCGCTGTCCAAAGTTGCAGTTCCTTGCAAGTTGGCGAAGAACAGCTATGTAGGACGTTATGCTCTCACTGTGATCCTGTTTCCGAAGGTGGCATTTATAAAAATAACATGCTTCATGTCTCTCACTAACGAAACATACCCCGAATTTCTTTATCATTTCGATTAGATCCGTCCTGTCTTCACCATTGCATAATTGAGCCATTCATAAATATAGTAACAAGATTCGCCATTTGTTGCCAGGAATACTGAAGATGTATACAACGTACTGAGGTCATTTGAGAGTCCACATGCGACATAATACTTTTAAAAGCTGCTATTTAATCTTTGCCAAGTGGTAGCTATATCTCCCGATAAATCCATTTTATCTGGGGACGGTATATTTCAGAAAATTCTCCTGAAGACTTTTCGTTGAATAAAATAAAAAAACTAAACTTACAATTTTTTTTCTAAATTAACGGTTTTCCTTGTTTTGATACTTAAATTTGCGTAAGTGCAAGATCGTTGGCTGTTGTCCGAATTTGTTTAGTTTTTTTTTAGGACGAAAAAAATCGGTTTCTGGCTTTCTCAGCGAATGTTTTCTCTAAAAGAAAACGCTTTCAATCTTTCGAAATAATGATCCAAATTATGATGGTTGATGAGTTTAAGGACAAAATACAGAGTGATAGCTAAAGTGTCCATTACGGTCAAGCTAAAAATATTATACTCATATTGTGTCAAAGTGACCCGCGAACCAAATATAATTACTTAGCTTTGAACGAGTGCAAAGGAAGGACATTTAGATTACACAAAACGAACAATGTTTTACTAAGACGACCCAACCCCATAAAAAATTAAGATTTTACTTATTCGTTTTTTTCTTCATGATTACGCATGAACATTGTCAAAAAACTGGTAAGATAGTAATCATTTTTAGTGGCTGATTCATAGGTAAAATACTTTTTAAATGAACTTTCCTGCCGATAATCACATAATCTAATGTGAAAACGGTAGTATCGCCTGGAAGTTTACGTGTAATGTATATTCGAAACTTGCCCCCCACTGTGAATTAAAAATAGAATAGTAGTTTATTTAGTCGCCAAGTTAAAATCTCATTTTGGTTGAGTTATCTAGCTGACAGTTAGTGTGAAAATGTACCAATTTTACTTACCAGTCTTAAAAAAATGTCATATTGGTGGAAACGTTGTTTAAACAACAATCCAGATGATGAACTTATTAGGCCAAATTAATAAAACCGAACAAGTATCAACAGGTATTAAATTATTTATAAACCAAATTTGAATAAGTAATGCCCCTGACCCTTTACCCATAGTAGTAGATTGATGAAACTTGGCACAGTTATTAGTCTTTCTCTACATAAGAACCACCATTACTCCCATCGTTTGATGCAGCTCTAGACACCGTTTTTGCAGAACACCCCAAGTTGGTCCTCCAACCACGTCGAAACTTCAGAAGTCAGGCTGCATCATATGGGAAACGCTTTCCTTTCAAAAACAATTTCATGGCTGGGAAGAGATGAAAGTCAGAGTGTGCAAGGCCAGGAAACTAAGAATGATAGGGAAGGATTTCATAGTCACACGCCCGTGCTTCTGATCCGGTGACATGCGAGTTGTGGACCGCAGGAGGAGGATACATTTGCTGATCTTACCTTGCCTCTTGATTTTGATAGCTTCTCTTAATTTCATCAAAAGTGAAACGTAATAGACTCATGTAATTGTGGTACTCTTTGACAGGAAATCTGTCATCACTACTCCGTCCTGGTCCCAGAAGTCTGTGAGCATGACCTTGCCAGCGAATGACTGCACTCTTACCTTCTTTGAAGGTGGTGAGTCCAAGTGCTTCCACTGCATTGACTGGGCTTTAGTCTCAGGATGATAGTGATGGACCCAAGCTTCATCTTGTGTAATCAGTCCTTTGAAAAACTTTGACTCATTATCTTGGCACATCTCCAAAAATGGCCAGAGTGCTTAACCCCACTTGCTCGACCCGATCTTGGGTCACATCTTACTTGTGGGAGTAAGATAAAACTGGCCTTGTGCCTAACTCCGCGAGGAGTAAATAAACATCTCCAACTCGGCCTTTTGGCTAAGATCGAAGTGTAGTATCTGTTCCGATGGATACTGCACGCCTGTCCTGTGCAGTTCTAGGAGGTCCACACTCCCAGGCTTCGCCTCCCCTCTTTGGGGAGGAGTAAGTTTATTGCTTACTGTCTGAGGCGCCCCTACCGGGGAATGCCGACGGGGCTGCCCAGGCAATTTTTAAATGGCCAGAGTGCTCACCTCTCGAGCGCTGGCTTTTAACCCTACTTGCTCGACCCGATCTTGGGTCACATCTTACTTGTGGGAGTAAGATAAAACTGGCCTTATGCCTAACTCCGCGAGGAGTAAATAAACATCTTCAAATTCATGTTTGAATTCACGATGCTAGCGTTTTACAAGGTCATATGATGGGGCATCATCACCATGACGTCCTTTCATTTAATCAAAAGTCTCCTTTGGAGTGCGTCCTTTCAAATACAAAAACCGGATCACTGCGCGACACCCAACAGGCTCCATTTCACACCTGACTCAGTTTAAACACCTGTAAATCGAAAATCACAATCAGTTCAGAGTTGTTGTGTGCAAAATACCTCATACAGATATGAATCATTATACATGCAAAATTTCATCTCGATCAAACAACTGGAAGTTGGTCAGGGGCATTATTTATTGAACGGTCTTCGTAACCTCTCCTTAGAATAATGTTTTTTTTTACCATCAATAACTACTTACGTGTCTATTTCTTTTGACCCTTCCTACCGGATGTGTGTCAGACAAGCCGCTGGCGTTCAAAGAGAAGATCCCCACCACCCACACAGACACACATACACACACACCGAGCAAACAGATTCCCTTTCTTTCTTTTCCTTGCCGATACATTTTTGTACCGGAAACGAGAACCCTCGATATGTGACATTGAGTGACCTGTTAGTGAAATAATATTAATTATCACGTAATGAACGTGATGAATTTTCTCCGACTAGTTCCTGTGGACTATATAGCCCAAAAGAACAACCAAAACTGAAATTTGGATTTAAAATCATCGAATAAATTCCACTCGAAATTGTAAGTTTATTATTTCGACGCAATTCACCCCCTAAAAAGTTAAAATTCTACTTTTTTGTGTGCAAATACATTTAAACAGCCTAAAAAAGAAGGAATTTTGTTTTTTTTAATATTTAAGATGTTAGAGTAGGGATCACTTTCCTTTTTACATTTAACGTAAAATGAGCACCCATTTCCTGGCCATTTAGCGTAAACGACTTATGTAACCGACTTAAGTTAAAAAAAAAAATTTGGGGGGGGGGGCTAACAAAATAAAAACACGTAAAAATTTAGTCAATTTAATTTTCTTTAGGGGTTAGGGTTCGCGGTTAAGGTTAGTGTTTATTAAATTACTACGTATTTTTTATTAAATAAAAAAAGATTCACCCACAAAATCTAAATTGCCTTAATCCCTTATCATTTTAAGAATTGCATTCTAAATAATAACGTTAGTAGATTATTAACTTTAACTACAGAACTATTTTTTTCTTTACTTAAAGAAAACATTGCTTTCAAAAACAGTTTTGGGCAGAAGTCGCTATTTTAATGTTTGCTTGACGTAGTCTGTAAGCTGTTCGTTAATAACTATCGTTTTACTGGCTATGCAGCCTGCGAATGGCAATGTTAAGATGAACAGTATAAACGTTAATAAGTAAAAAAAAGTGTTTGTTCACGGTAATTTAAGGATTAGAAAAAATACATTAAAAAAAATTAGACCTTTAATATTGCTGTATTGATTTCTATTCAACATCTATGGAATGTGTTAAAAGATATATAGAATCGACAGTCAGGAGACCCAGGAGAAAAATGTGTATGTCTAGGGAGCCTTCGAAATGTTGGTTGGAAATGTATCGTAGCTTACAGAGAAAATAATTGAGTAAGGATTGAAACACAAACGGTGTTTACTAAAATACATTATCCCAAGAACAACCCTCACCCATTACATTATTATCCGTGGGTGATGAGCGTGTGAAATAACCATCGACCTCCACTGCAAATGGCTATGTTCGAAGAGGCTGTATAGCCGGTGAAAATGTAAGCAAATGTTAGAAAATTTCAAAGAGAACGCAAAAAATATATATTTTCTGAAAACACGCATCAATAATTGAACTAAGTGACTATCGGAACAGATTAGTATATATGTGTTAATTTTAAAGCTATTATCGCCAGTGAAATCAGAGGAACTTAATAATCATATAAAATTATTATGTTAAATTGTTGCCATTCTGATTTTGAAACGTTTATCATGTAAGTTGTTTGAGTATGCCTTGTTAAACAAATATTTTGTAAAGGTAGTAGCCACTTATAAATAGTTAAATATTTTCATAATTTAACTTTTCTTATTTCTATCGAAATCATTGCTATTTCTATTGTTTTCATAATTATTGTTATTATTATTATTATTATTATTATCATCATCATCACCATCATCATCATTTAATTGTAGTAGTAGTATTTTAGTTGCCATTTTTTGACAATTATTTGTTACTATTTTTATCATGTTCCAAATGCTAGATTCTAGGCAAGTACAATTCTATTTCGATGTATGTTGATTGAATATTATATCCAAAGACCTAGTCACTGGAAAATGTTTATTAATGAGATCCATACATTTAATACCAGGTATGCTTTGATGTATCTGGCGAGCAAAAATAAATAATATTTCTAACCTTCAATTAAGATTATTGAAGGTATCTATTATTTTATAATTAATTCCAATGTAAACATACTATTATTATAGAGATGTCTTATATGTATATATATATATATATATATATATTATGGCACCTGTTTTATACACTTATATACACTTATATACACCATATACTCAGTGTTGAAACCATTAGCAATTAGACTGACTTATAACAACTATCGTTATCTGTTGTATTATACTTTTTTCAATATACTTGTTTTATATAAACTCTGAGTACGTGTGTTTCTTTCTGAACTCTTTACAGGCCCACAACAACTGGCAACGATGTACAGTAAGGGATAATTGAGCAACTTAAAAAGTGACGCACAGTAAATGGTAACGAAGTTAACAAAGGGATTCTTGAGAACATTAAACTCGGCGCCACAATTGACGACAAAATATATTAAGGGAGCGTCAAGAAAAAAACGTGGAGAAATCAACTGCAAATGAATTTAATAACGTCCTAGTTCTGAAAACTGGGTGTACTGGCGGACCAAAAAGACAAAAAAAAAACACCTAAAAACAACTTATTCTCTCAAATTGAAGAAAGATCATTGATTTTTTTAATTGCTATTCCAGTACTTTGTTATTTTTAACAAGAAGGGAATACATACTATTTTATTTTCTCCCCCAATAAGAAAAGTCCTGCGACCAAAAGAAAAAGACGAAAACTTATTTTTTGTTGTTGACTTGTTGGTAATTTGCTCTATCCACCAAAGTGTTGGTAATTTGCTACGCCAGCAATGACGTCGCAAAGTGTCGAGAATTGCAGTGAAACTTTACGCTGACGCCGCAAAAAAAATGTGTGTCGGATATCTGACTGAAGTAATACAGCGCAGCAAAGTAGGGTTTTTTTTCCGAGAAACTGTTATAAAAAAGTTAAAGTCAGAAAGTTATTGCCGGTCAATAACCATGACCGAATGTTATAAACTAGTTCGCACCTTTTTTAAGGTCGAAAAGGAGGCAGTCAAAAAATTCACTAAACTCAAAAGAGACATTTTTTTCTTTTACGGGTTTGTCGGCCTGAACAGCTAAAAGAGAATACATTCGACTGTAGATAATTCAAGCGATGGAGAGGAAAGTATGTTTGGTGCGAAATTACGAAGTCTGTTCAAAGTCGCAGCCATATCTTCTTGCTTTTTTTCTTGTGACATTCCCGTCAGTATCGCAGTAAACCGCCCGGTAACAAACTCTTCTCTTTGAGGACAAAGTGGTTTAAGTTTGAACTTAATAACAATATACGAAGAAATTGGTTTCCCCAAAAATGGAAAAAAACCGTTCTGGATTTCAAAAACCGGCTGCCATTTTAAATAATCTGTTCATAGTTCAGTGCACCAAATATTTAGTCATTAAACCATATTCTGAATCTAAGTAAACTCAAACAGTGGTTTAACGGTAACTCTTAGGCAAACTATATTAACAGTTGAAATAAATAAATCCCGTAATAAGGTTTAATGTCAAAGAGACAGATTTAGTCATTTAGTCATTCTTAAACATAAAAAGTTGTCGTCAGAATAAATTGGGTTGCATTGAAAAAATATTAAGCTCTTTTAGTGACCCTGTTTAGAGGTCGAAGTTAAGATACGGAACACGGGGTTAGGTGAACAATATATATATTGAAGAAAAGATATGTACAGAGAACAAGAGAAGTTGCATATCAGTCCTGACTACCAGGGTGAACTGGAGGTTTATCCAATTACGAGAAGCCTAAATGCTTCCAGTATATTATTATGAATGGACGAGTTCAACTGTTCGTCATATAGCTACGGCACCATAACAGCTGTCTTATGTAATAGTAACATATTTCGATGAAATAGGGAATATAAATATATTTCAGTAAAAGGAATACTATGTAGGCCTCGCGTTATAAGTTTAAAGTCAGAATAAACTTGGGTTGCTTTGGGAAAACGAATTAGATTTGTCGTGTCGAACTGTTAACCTCATGACAACTTTCCATATCAGGCAGATAGACTCGGGGAAATGGAAATATTCTCGAATTTCGTGGTTGAAATAGGAACATGGTACACTTATCGCAGCTAGTTATAAGTTGATCTTTTAGCTTCCCACAGTTGCAATAATCTGCTAAATTCAGTGCAAGCGCCTTTATGCTTTTCCTTTGAATGACAAGCTTTTTGACACGACTTCACGTGACCAGTCAATACGATATCGAAAGCGATATCTCGTCAATCTTCCTCTCCCGCCTTGCACGGAGAAGTGGAGATGAAAAAAAGAAGTAAAAAATAAATCAATTAAAAAAAGAAAAATTCTTTCAGACTAAAGTGCTGACTACAAAGTCTACGGTTACATGAAAAGCGTACTAAAAATGATTTTTATTTGGCCGAAGAGAAAAGTTGTTATAGTATATTTCTCTATTTGGGACCAAGATTACGTTATAAAGCGTCAGATTAAAGAAATTACTTTTATGAGTCGTATGCTACGAAACACATTTTAAACATAGAACCCGTAAAATTCAAAATGCAACAGCAACAAGAAGCTGAAAGAACATTTCCAAAGCTTCTACTATAATAAAAAAAAGCTGACTAAAAACTACAAGAACAAAAAAAAGTAAGCCGACGAAAGGCTACATAAACAGAAGAAAGACTCTGGAATAGAAACAAAAACGATGGTAGGCAACAAAAAAAGAACAAAGACTTCTGAAACAAAATAAAAATAAAAGAATTACTACAATGTCGAACAGGGATACAAGTATTGAAAAAGATTATCATTTTTTCAAAGAATTCCATTTTGAGTGAAATTGACAATTTTACTTATTCCCCAGACGAACATAAAACATTTTCTTCATATTTCAGAAGGTAAGATAATCTATACAAAGAAAATTGTGAAACTTGAGCAGACCTTAAAAAAAGTTCGCCTACTTCTCCGAAATTTAGTCACCACTAAAAATACAAACTTCGTGGACTATATTTTAACCCGAAAAACAAGCGAATAGACTTCTCCTAAGCGGTAACATTTCAGCAGAATAATTCTGTTCCGAAACTCATCTGTTCCATAGACGTTACGAAGGTTTGAATTTTGTTTTAGATACTTTTATTTGGTAACAGATGGCCAAAATCGTTTTAAAGTTGTCTAAGTTATAATAAATTTGGAAACAAGAGTTCACATAGAGGAAATAAAAGTCTGGTTAAATCCACAAAAACTAATGAACAGGACGCATAATTATAACACAATATGTGTAGGTTGTAATCCTGAATAGAAATGTAAAATTACAATTGGATTCTTGTTAAGACGTGTCGATTATCAACATGAAGAAAGTTAGGGAACCGACTATGCTACGAACCACAAAAAATAGCTAGAACGGTAACTCGATTATCAACATGAAGAAAGTTAGGGAACCGACTATGCTACGAACCACAAAAAACGGTGACTCGTTAAAAATGTAATTCGAAGGTGAAATTTTTAACGACATTTCTTGAAACTGAACTACCAAAAAAGTAAAAATAATCATATTAAAAATACCAACAATTTATTTGTCACAAACTTAATGTAGCGGGTCAACCTATGGAGATAATCAACCAACATTTCTGTCCAGAAAAAAATAACAACCGACCCAAAAACCCGAAAATCATAAAATAGACTCAAAATAAATTGTCTGCACAAATTAAAGCACTTAAAAACACAAAATTCACGTTGCAAATAACTAACACAAAACTGAACGAAATTAAGTCATTTTTTGTTGATAACCAGTTGAAGGTTACATAGAGTTAACTCATTGTTCCAGAACTGGAATAATTAAAGTTGCAACTAAACAGTGTTTTAAAATAGCTAAACCTATGACAGATAAGGTAGACTGTCTAGAAGTAAAATGTCGAAGCAAAGAAGACATTTTTTCAAAGTTAAAAGATGTGTTCCAAAATCATAAATCTAAAATTAAATAGCTGAAGGATACCAAATCTGAATTTCATAAAGGCCATCAGTTTGCTCATAAGAGACACCTAAATCAAATTAGGCAACGACTATCGGAAGACACAAACATCACTTTAAAGGAAGTTAAAGTCACCTGATACGACACTTCAACTCACCATATATACTGGATGCGCATGCTTCTCAGTGTTGAAACCACACCAGTCCGTGCGGTCTTTATGTAAGGTCAGTTCCTTAAGGACTTCGGACTGGTAATCCCAGTAGAGTATTCGTTCTCGACAATAAGTCCGGCAGGAATAGAGCCATTTCGGTGGCATTTTATCTCTTGAGCTGAGATATTCGTCCACCCTCCCAGGCCTTACCTTCCCTCTTTAGGGGGATTTTTAAGGGGCTGCCCAGGCCATTTTCATAGGACAAAGTGCTCATTCTTTAGGAGCACTAGCTTTACAATCGCACACCTCCGGGCCTTGTGCCACATATTCCTACGGTGGGAAAGGATGAAGTATCTGAAACCACATCAAACTATATTGGCAATCAAGATTGAGGTACCGCCACACTTGTTCTCTCTTGTATTATATATTTTCAATATACTTGTTTTTTCTTAACTCCGAGTTCGTGTTTTCCTTCCGGACGCTTCACAAGCGTGCAGAGCCAAAGGTGTATGTGTGTGAACCGAGTTCGCATCATATGGCTATCTGACATTATCACTTGCCTATACTGATGAGAGCATATAGCTGAAAACGACGTCGTATGTAGGTAAATATAATTTAATATTTATTTATGATTATTATTATTATTATTATTATTAATGCACTTTTAAGAAAATTAAAGTTGATCACTTTTAGCAGATATTTAAAATAGACATTCCCTTTGATACAATGCAAGACTACGAGTAAGTTCGTTGAGTTCTCTAGTTTGGCTTTATGTTTACGTTGTTATAGACATGAATATACCTTGAAAATTCTCCGTATCACGTGGTAATTTTCTAAGGGCGTGAGCATAGAGTGAAAACGTTCTGAGACAAATGTGTCTTTGTGAGCCGGGTTTGCGCCTTATGATAGTCTGAAATTATCACTACCCTACACTGGTGAGAGAAAAAAGTCTAAACTTCGTCGTCTGTAAGAAAATATAATTTGATATTTATTTATAAATAGTAGTAGTATTACCAATGTGTTTTTAAGAAAACTTGAGTTGAGTACTGTTAAGAGATTTTTAAAATAGATATTAACTTAGCTACAAAGCCAGCCTGAGTAAGTTCGTTGACTTCTCTTATCTGTCATTAGCATAAATATAATTTTAAAATTGTCAGTATCACGTGGTTATTTTCTTTGGCTGTGAAAATCTAGTGAAAGCGTGCGGAACGAAAACTAGCTCTGTGAACTAGGTTTGCTCCTCATGACCATTTTAAAGTATCACTTCCCTACACTGATGAGGGCAAAGAAGCTCGAAATGACGTTGTCTATTGGTAAATATTATTACATATTTATTTATAAATATCATTATTATCAATGCTCCTTTAAGAAAATTAAAATTGAGCACTGTTAAGAGATATATAATATATACATTCACTTAGCTACAAAGAAAGACTCCGAGTCAGTTCGTTGAATGTTCTTGTCTGTCTTGATGTTCACATTGTAATTCAAAATTATCCGTGTCACATAGTATTTATTTTGGCCGTAAGAATAGAGTGAAAGTATGTGGACCCAAATGGTAGCTCTATGAGTCAGGTTCGCGCCTTATGACAATCTAAAATTAGCACTTCTCTACACTGAGAAGAGCAAAAAGCTCAAAATGACGTTATCGGTAGGTAAATATAATATAATACTTATTTATACATATCATTATTATTATTAATGCTCCCTTAAGAAAATTACAGTTGAGCACTGTCAGGCGATATTTAAAATATACATTTAGTTAGCTACAAAGTATGACTCCGAGTAAGTTTGTTGAGTGGCAATTTTATATGGGCGTGACGTCAAGAAAATTAAAGTTGAACATTGTTGGAAGATATTTAAAATAGGCATTACGTAGCTACAACGCAATACTCTGAAGAAGTACGTTGAGTTCTCTATATTTTTTTTCAAAAATCATTCATCTTGAAGAAGGTATTGAATAATGACACAATACCTATAACTATATAAACAGTTATCATAGCCCGATTCAATCGTAGCTGTTTAGAGCTGATTATAACAACATTTCAATAGATGTGTAGTTTTTGTCATGTATTATATGTATATATATATATATATATGATGCAAATACCATTTTTTCTTCGTGTAAAAATATAGTAGTGGGATAATATTCACGATCGAAATACAGCAGCGTCTCGTGTCCTTCCAATTCGACCGCCTAATCCTTCGTTTGTACTAGAAGAAATTATATCGCATAAAATTAAAGGGTTCATTAGTTTGTGTGTTTTACGATACTTATGTTAGATAACAAAGGAGGCGGAAGTAGGGTGTTCCAAATTAAGGCGCAAGTTGAAAATGATACTACTCGTTTGAAGAGCGTCCTGCACCCAGCCGATGGATCAAACGATGGATCAAACGGGAGAAACGCGGAGACTTTACCAGTCCGAGACGGGTGCGGGGACGGTGGGCAAAAGTGGACAAATTTCGTTCTGACTTCTGTATGTTATGACATCTCTCCCCAATTCATTCTAGTCATTCTCTCTCTTTCCCTCTCTCTCTCTCGTACAAACTATTTCCAGTTTCTGTTATTGTCTGGTTTCAAATAAAACGCATGTAAAAATTAAATCTGTTCGGTGTCTACGTGTTTATCTTTCAACGGCCGAGATACACAAGTAAACAGCGCGAAAACCTGGGAACACACCCGTTAAGATATACAGTATCTAGCAACTGCGATATTGTGCTTGTTGACTGTATATTTAAACGAGTTATTCGTAGTAAAAGGAGTGCCACGGTGCTAACAAATGGGTACAGCGAAAAGAGACCAGGAGAGAAAAATGTGGAGAGAAGGAAGGGCAAAGGAAGAAAGAAAAGAAAAAAGATAAGCAAAATATTTCGTTTATGTTTATTGTCCAAATAAATAACTTCATCCTGACTTTTACAGTTAAAAGAGTAAGTATAGATAAATAAAATGGAAGAAAGGGGAAATAAGGAAAAGGATAAAGCATTGTTGAACTGATATGGAGGTAACTTTTTTTAAAGAAAAAAAGAAAGAAAATAATAAAAAGAAAGAACATAGTAGTTTAACTTTTTTGAACAGTCTTGATGCAATAATTCAGAAAAAAGTTGAAAAGAGTTCAATTGAAGAAATACAGACGATAGCAAAAGCGAATGAACTTTAAATTTAGACAAAATGAAGAGGAATAAAAAAGACAGAAACAACATAGGCAGATGAAGGAAAGAAAGCAATATATAAAATCTGTTGCTATGTTTTACAATGCGTAAGAGAGAGAAAGAGAGAGAGAAAAATAGAAAGAGAAAGAAAGATAGAAAGTGAACATTGTAGATGGTCACCAACAGCCTATTGGAGGATAAGTAGTTTGCCCCCTAGTAATATATTGAGAATTCCAGATGAACAACATATGTGATGAATAAACTTGTGAAATAAAAACAAATAAGCAGTATTTTGTTGTTTTTCATTTGTTTTTTTTAGTTTTATTAAACGTTGCAAAAAGTTATTGTTAAAAAATTCTTTTTTTGATTTTAAAATCTGTTACTTTATGATGTGTTGAATTTTTTAGATGTTTGTATGAATTAGAAATTTTATGAATGGACGAAAAGAAAAGGTTATTTTTTGTCATTATTTTAGTTTTGTTAAATTGTGAAAATGTTGATTTTTAAGAACATTCTTGTGGATCTATTGTATTAATGTGTGTATTTTTACGTACTTTGTACACACAGAGAGAGAAAGAGAGTGGTAGATAGAGAATGTGTACAAGGGGAAAAGGTATTGAATAAAACAAATATGTGTTCGAGTAGGGTAATCCGTGTAAACCAATTAGTTAAGAAAAAAAATCGAAAGTAATTGTTGGTGAAAATTGAACTGTTTTCGACTTGTTGCGGGTTGATATGGGTGCCAGAACACTCGGCATTTTTGCGATAGTAGAAAACACCGGGTGGGGCCAATGTGTAAATAATTTGAGCCTCTTGGTATACATAATACAAATGCATATGACGCCGGCTCGTGGGTATATGATACTCCTTGGAAGACTTATAGTGATAAACGCTCGTTCCGGATTATCGGGGAGTCACTTGAAAA